>JADBJO010010717.1:0-18921 GCA_016801955.1 Conus betulinus | reverse complement strand
CTGAAGATCGTTATTGGCGCTGTGTTGTTCCATCATTCTCTGAAGATCGTTTATCTGAAGATCATTATGGCGCTGTAGTGTTCCATCATTCCCTGAGCCTGTGCATTTAGCCTGAGCCTGTGGAGTGAAGGGTAAGAGGGCTGTCTGTGACAGGCGGGCATGCTGACGGGCCTCAGTCCCTTGCTGCAGCAGTCCATGACCTCCATGACCATGCAGCACATAGCCTCCTTCCAGCACACACAGTCTGTCGCCCGGTCAGACGTGCAGGGGTATATTGTGCGTCGCGCCACTGGCCCTGCTGTGGTTTCTGACCCCCTGGTGACTGCGTCCCCGCCGGTGGGGAGAGAGGATTTGGTGAATCAGCGACAGAAGCCCCCGCAGTCTCCGTCCTCTAGCGGCGGAGCCATGGAAGTGGACTCCCCTCCCCAGCCTTCCGTCTTCCCTCCTGTTACTGTGGCGCGCTCCCCGGCCAGTCAGTCTGTGCAGGTAAGGGTCTGCTTGTGTCCTGCTGGTTCTCTTCTGCCTGGTTAGAACCGGGGAATTTGTTTAACTGGTGGTTACTTCTGTCAGGAAGGTTATGTTTTTACCCACCTGTTTTGCTTTCGTTGTCTGTCTGTATTTCCGTTAACAAGATCGTGCAAGAACTAAGTGCTGATTTTAATCAAATCCAGTGGAAAGATGGAATGTATTGCCCAAGAGAGAGCTCTTTTAACTTTGGTGGGGATCCATAGCAAAGGGTAGATTCGGGTTCTGTTCAGGAAGATTAAGTACAAACTTCTGAACTGTTTTTTTTTTGTTAAGTGAAACTTGCTAGGATGGAATGTTGTCTAACACTAAACCTTTTGAGTTTCTCTGGGGTAGGGATCCAGGTAAAGTGGTAGATCCAGAAGCAGCTTAACCATTGTAGAGGTATGTGCTTACCTGTGTGCCCTTTTTTTAGCTAAACATTGTGAGACAAAATTTTTGTTTTTCATCTCTAATCAGGAAAGAACATGGTTATTATAGATCTGTAAAAATGATGATTACCTGGTCTGATCATGTAATCAGGATGTAACATAGATATCATAGATCCTTAAAAATTCTCAGCTTTATTTCATTTCATGTTATGAACATGAGGTCAAGGCACGTAAGGTGGAACATTGAACCCCCGTACCAGCCACATGGTAGCTTTCATGAAAAAGTTGCTGTAAACTGGAGGTGGGCAGGTAGAGGAAGAGATGTCCCACCTGATGTGATTTGTCCCACCTGATGTCATTTTTGAGGGTTTTTTTTATTGAGATCAAGGTTTCCATCTAAGATTTTATGGAAGAAATAGACGAAATCCTGGTGTGTTTCTAGAAGATTTTTTTTTCAATAAGTTGTGTGCGTGTGTGTTTCTTTCTCCTTTTTAAAAAAAAAAAAATCTGACTTGAGAGAGTTGATTCTGACAGGGTACATGGCTCTTTGCGGTCAGCAGGTGTATAAGCAAGGTTCTCTCTGCTGACCGGAAGACAGTAGTACATCGCACAGTATCATCATCAGCCAACAGTATTAACAGAGACCTTTCATGTGCAGGCCCCCCGCACCCTGAACCTTCCTATTCGAAGCGACCGGCTGGAGAGCAGGTCAAGGACACAGGAGGCCAGGATCGTCAATGGCAACCACAGTTCCGCTGTCTCCACCCCCAGTGCCATGGTGCCCAGTCCCAGCAGTGTGCAAGACAACTGGCAGGAGGTGGTGCCCACTGTGAGTTGTCTGCCCCTCTAGCTGTGCAGTTTCTGTATTGTTTGTGTGGAGGCAGGTTTTACGTGTCCTGATGTGATTGACAGAGATCATGTATCATGCTGTAATGTCTTAGACTGACGAACTATTTCAGTGCAGTGCACATTTGGACAAAAGATATGGAATGGAGACATCACTAGACACAGCTTTGAGAGTCATGATCACATTGTGTCATTCCATTCTGGTTCATTGTAGTTGGATGTTTTTCCTTTTGTCAGTTGCAGTTTTTACCTCCACATCCGCTTTCTAGCTTTGCCTGTCTGAACGAGTGTCTGTTGAATTTAGAACATCAGAACTGTCATTGTGAAAGATTTTAAATATAAGGATTTCAGTGGTTATGAGGGGAAAGGGGGAAGGAAGTGGGGATGATGGGAGTGTTGGAGGAGGGGAGAGGGGAGAGATTGGTCAGAACACACGGTTCATTTTTGGTAGTATCAAGATGATTATGCAGAATAGAACTTGTATTGGTCAGAACACAGTGCTTCATTTTTGGTAGTATCAAGATGATTATGCAGAACAGAATTTGTATTGGTCAGAACACAGTGCTTCATTTTTGGTAGTATCAAGATGATTATGCAGAATAGAATTTGTATTGTTTTTGTTGTACAAAATACGGTCCCAATCTGTGATTTAAGCTGAATTAATTACATGATATATAACTTTGTGATTCCACATTCATGCAATGGTGTGCAGGAGTGGGTGCCAGTAATGGAAGCAGATGTCCAAAGACAGAAGAGTCAGCGCACACAGGGCCCCTTCAGTGATGCCTATTTGCAGGGGTTGCCTCCAAAACGCCGCCGTGTGAGTGTCAGTAGCTGTACTTTGATTGTGTGTGGCTGGAGTTTTGTCTTATTGGCATAGTTTAAGTTTAAAAGCTTTACTTCGATCATGTGTGGCCTGAGTATTGCTTTATGTAAATAGTTTTCCCATCAGAGTCGTGTGCAGCAAGGGAAAATCAAGTGCAACAGATTCAGATTCTGTTTCTTGTTGTATTTAACCACTCACAGCAGGACAGCAAAGCAGGACAGTAAACGTAGAATACCTCCTAAGTCCATGCTGAGTCCATGATCTGAGCAGTTATGAATTATGAATTACTGTTTCTTGGTTTTTCTGTAAATGATTGGAGGGGAGGAGAGGTCAGGATTAGAAAATCAACTTTGTCTTTCTTTTATGTTGCTTTTTCTTGCAAAAAAATGATTTTGACAGTTGGGAAAAGAAAGTAGGAAAATTATGAAATGCCTCATAAATTTAGAATTTGGGTATTCTAAAAGTCATTGCCACCACATACACACATACCTGAATGTGTCTGACAGATGAAGACTGATGGGGAGATAGAAAAATTAGCCCTCAGGCAGTTTATACATAATTGTGCTGGAATACGGGCCAACATACATTTTGTATGAATTATATGACAATACAAAAGCAAGAATTAGATCTGTTATGAGAGAGATGCTTTTTTTACACACACACACACACACACACACACAATGCATTTTACTTCCATTATCAGTAGATTTACATGGAATGAGAGAAGAATCAGGAAAGCGATCATGGGCAAAATGTCATGACAGTGTGTGAAATTCCTTCTTTGAAAAGTATAATGAAGGCATTTGTTTGGACAGTTATTTTTTTAAACTGCTGTTAATAGTAAAATTCCTTTTAGCTGGTTACTTATTTTCATTACCCACCCCCTGCTGCTTCTTTACGTATGAATGTAAATATTAACTAGCAGACTATCAGTGATGAAGTCTGTATGCAAATATAAGCATTAACTTGCAGACTGCCTCACTGTATTCAGTCTGTAAAGAATTTCTCTTGTGTTCTTTTGTCTAATGTTTGATGGAAAGGTTTCTTTCTGGATTTCGATGAACTGGGAACTTCTCGGATGACATTTTGGACAGAGCTAGATGGTGACACCTTATTTCAACAAAATCTGAAAGTGAAATAATTTTGCAAATAGCACCAGTAACCATGCAGGTTCAGCCAGCTCACTCTGTTAGAGGTTTGCTGCCTCCAGAACATTATGCTGATAAATGGTCACGACAAAGGTCCCAGATCGAGGCCTGCAGTTACATTTTATGAAATAAAGGTGATCACTTGAACAACATTACAGTTGAAACAGAAGTAGCATTAAAGAAGAACAAACAAAAATATACACATAAAAGATGTGTTCTTAATAATATTTTAGTGGTAGAAGTAGTGTTTAAAAAAAAGAAAAGAAAATATACACATAGAAAATGTATTCTTAATAATATTCTATCTTTCAAGTTCCCAGTGGATGGTAAATTAGTGGTATGGGAAATATTGATCCACACCCATTGACCAGTTTTACCCGGTCAGTATTTTTTTTTTCCCTGGGGGGCGGGGTGGTGGTGGGAGGATTGTTTGTTTAATCAGACTTTATTTATTTATTTGTTTTCTGACCAAACTGTAGCTGTGAAAGGATGCAGACAGAAAAACAGAGTCACAAACCAAGAGTCCCCTGTGATGGTCTGAAGAGATATATATGAGTGTGATACAGTACCATGCAAATGACTGAGTGAGGTTTTTGTTCAGTATGTGTGAGGCAGTTCCAGTTCATACGCAGAACTGTGCAGATTGTCACACTTCATTGATGATTGACTTCTTTCTGTGTTTTGGGCAGCTGATGTCATACGAGCAGGCCGGAAACCTTTCCAACATGTCTGACTATCTCCCCACCGCCGTGAAGCAGGCTGCCGGCCAAGCAGGTGTGGAGCCAGTCAGCAGTGCCGACAATCTGGTTGCAGAGGCAACGGATGCTCAAGAGCTGCATGGCATGCTGGAGGCAGAGGTCATACGCTCTCTGTCAGATCGGTTAGAGCAGGATGATGACTACAGCGCTGAGAGGTGAATAATGTGTGTCTTTTTCACGTGGGTGTGTGTGAGAAAATGTCAGGGAGGCATGTCATGCTTAGGAGAAAGACGGTCATCTTCTGCATGTACTTCTTCACACTTGCAATCATCCGTTTTTTTTTTTTTTTTCCTTTTGTTTTTGAGCAGGTAACACGGGACAGGCTTGAAGTTACATTTGATGAGTTGCTCAAGTTCGTACAGTTTTCAGAAAAAAGAATCAATCAAAGACAATCATAAACAACGAGCAAGCAAAATTTAAGCCACTTCCAACATTTCAGTCGTTGTAGTTGTTTCCTTTGTGATACATATGTTGCCTTTATACACTGATTTCTCAGTGAAAGCTGTACTTCTGTGGGAAAAGTTGGACTGATTTGTTCAGTAGGACTACAGAGGAATGTTGTGACTGAAATATTGTCCACTTTTGGGACAGGTCACTAGTGGCAGTTCAGAGATAAGTGATCCAAACATTGTGATTTTGAGTAAAAAAAAAAAAAATGAAAGGTAGACTGGACCATATTTTCTTTCCCATGCACAGATCTGAAGCCCAAAGCTCAGACGTACATCAAAGACCTCTGGCAAGAAATAAGGAATTCACAGACGGATAACAAACTCTTCGAAAGCCATCCAGTCCTGGAAAACATTTTACCATGTTCTAAGAGCCGTAAAGAAGAAACAATTTTGTGTTGTTGACACACAGGCGACTCCTCTTTTTTACCCTTTCATATTTTTTTTTTTATAAAGGTGAAGAAGATGCTGCATACATTGGACATGGCCAGAGAAGCACAGTATGACAACAGTAATTGCTTTTTATTTACACATTATTTTCTGATTTTGTGGTGGAGAGGACATTATGTGGCTCTGAAGTCGCTGGGTTGGTTTTTTGTGAAAAACAGGCTATGTGCATTCATGCATGACTCTGTGTGTGTGTGTGCGTGTGTGTGTGTGTGTGTGTGTGTGTGTGTGCATGCACATGCAGTCTCACTGCCCCTTGCCATGCTTATGTGTGATTATTTATTGTTGTTTGTTCCAGATTTCCCAGTGCACATCAGTACTTCAAACCCAAGCCCTCCTGATGGAATGGAATTGGAGGTGTTGATGTGGAGCGCTAGGGGAAGTCCTTCAGCCTGCCCTTCCATGTCGATGTTTAGTGTGTCATAAATGTTCTGCTAGTTTTTCTTTCCTTCAGTGTATACACATGTCTGTAAAAGGGAAGAAAATGTCATCTTTACGAAAGTGAGCCTTTGTTTCTCTTGACACATTACGTGCAAGCGCACATGCACACGCACACGCACACACACATACACACACACATGCACAAAAGAAGCCAAATACTTCTTGAATCGGTACATCTCATACCGTGTTGTACAGATAACTGGCTTGTCTGAGCTCTGTGACAGACTTGATCTGTATTCTTGCTGCTGTGTATCCTTAGTTGAAAGTGATGTGAATTACTGCTATAATCTACATGTCTAATATGTTTTGTTTCGAAGAATGCGATTTCTCTTCAGCAATGTAGCTCACAGTAATCAATAGAAACAAGAAAGCACACAACAACCCCACCCCACCACCCCCCCCCCCCCACCCCCCAGATGGTTGTGATTAGGATGTCATCACTAGTCATGTAAGAAAAAAAAAACTGGTGTTTCTTGACTCAATTTACAACACAGAAAACAAGGATTTTTATTAAATAAGATGGATTTTTAATTTTTTTTTTAAGAACATTTGGAGGAAGTTTCATGAGGCACCATCATTATCACAAAGGAAATGTCTTTTAGTGACAGAGACATGCGTTTACGCAAAGAGGGAGATTCATAAAGACTTTTCAGCATTCAGCAAAATCAGCAGATAGTTTTTGTGAAGAAATATGAGTCCTACTACATCTTGTTGAGAAGGTTCTGCGTCTGAAGTGAGCAGGTCTGGGATCTGTGTCCCTCTACATCACAGTGAGTGAGGAGGACCTATGCCTCGCACATCACAGTGAGGAGGATCTATGCCTCGCACATCACAGTGAGAGGACCTATGCCTCGCACATCACAGTGAGGAGGATCTATGCCTCGCACATCACAGTGAGGAGGACCTATGCCTCGCACATCACAGTGAGGAGGACCTATGCCTCGCACATCACAGTGAGGAGGATCTATGCCTCGCACATCACAGTGAGGAGGACCTATGCCTGGCACATCATGCTGAGGAGGACCTGTGTCACACCATATCACAGTGCATAGCTGCCACTCTCTCCAGAATTCATTTGCATTTCCGTATTTCAGAAATTATTCTTGAAATTCTGAATTTTTGTATAAAAATTCCGATTTTCTCATTTTTGTTTTAGAATGAAAGGTTTGAGGGTCTTTTTTTTTTTTTTTTTTTTTTTTTTTTTTTTTTCCGAACCGGTTTGATAAAGTGTTACTGAATAAAGCCCAAATGATGTTTTGTGAATTTTGACAGTTGTATGTGATAGAAAATGCATATTCTTTTTAAACCTCACATTCGTCAGCTGAAGCAGGGGGGAGGGGGGTGGTAAAAATTTGTTCAGTCAGAGGCCAAATTGCCCCCTTTTTAAGCCTACCCCCCCCCTTGAGCCCTTGTCACAGTGAAGAGAGCCTGTGTCCCTCGGCTTCACTGTGTTCCCTGTATGTTCATTTTAGTTTTTACACTTCAACTGCAGCACTTGTGCTTTGGGATACAACTTACTGGTTAATAGTGTTGATGGGCAGAGCGTAGCTGCCAACCCTCCTGAATTTTTCTTGAATTTCCCGAATTTAGAAATAATTCCTGAGATTCAGAATTTAGCGAAGAAACCCAGAATTTCAAAATTCTGTTTAAAAGCGTGGTGTTTGGATTTCATTTTTGAATAGGTTTGATAAGATATTGCCGAACAAAGCCCAGATGGTGTTATGTGGATGTTGGCAAGTGCATGTATGGAAAATTCATTTTCATTTTAAACTCAGCATTTGTCAGCTGAAACATAAGAGGGTTAGAAATGCTCTCAGTCAAATGCTGATCTGGCCCCTCCTCACTCCACACACACTGTTCAACCACTGGTTCCTTAATTTTGATTCCAGAAAGTTGGCAGCCATGGTAAATTTCAGTGACTGACTTTGAATAATCCGTCAGCTTCAGTTAATGTTTGCTATGGTCATGTTTTCTCTTTATCAGTAGGCATGTGTGTTGATTTTAATGGGTGACATTTTCCGTGAAGACTGGTTATTGATGTTTTTTGTTCTTGTGTGATGTATCTGTTAATTGCTGTCATTTTTTTGCTAATTTTTCACTGTACCATCATGTTTGCTGTCGTTGCTGTTTGTTGCCCTTGGTCAGGCAGATTATCTGTGCACAGATGCAAAAGTAGTCCATTTAAATTGGCCTTGTATGAAGTATATGATAAATGGTTTGAAGGACTGTTGAAGGTGGAAGTGGTGAATTTATTTTTTCGGTCAGAATTGATCTAGGGTCAGAGTTCCCTGACAAAATGTCTGTGGCGTATTTCTGTATGTTGGTCAGTGCTGTCTTCATTTTCCTGACTACATGGGAATGGGGAGGTACCATTATCAACAGTGTAAGCAATAGTGATGTGATAATGACTCTCGTTGGATTCATGTTCATTTCTTAAATGTAACTACCTGATTGTTTTTTTGTTTGTTGTTTGTTTTGTTTGGTTTTTTGTTTTTTTTTTTGTTTTGTTTTTTGCTGTCCCAACCTCTGTGCCACCTCAGAGGCAGTGCACCCCACGCCGCTCATTCCGACACCCCCGTCCACAGCTCAGCCTAGTCGGCCCCGCTGCAACCCCGCACCAGCATCCACAGGGAGTAGTCCGTGTCAAGTCGTCAGGAGGCAACCCACCGGAGGAGACACTGCACTGCTGCCGAGTCACTTCGGTGGTGTTCAGTGGCGCCTGTTCTGATCTAACATACACAGGACACCACCTACTAAGCCCCCCACTGACGACAATAATTGCTTACTTGCGGAGCCGGCGTGAGTGAGCTCTCCCTCCGGAGGGCGCCACCACGTCCGTCCAACGACAGCCCCCATGGGCTCGCCTATACTGGTGACCCCGGCGGAACCAAACCAAGGCCACAGACGTGGAGAGGACATCGAAATTGAGGTCACCATGAGATCAGGGCGTGAAGGGCCACAGAACTTGAGACATTTTTTTTATTTTTTAATGCTGATCGATGAGAATGAGGATGATTAAGATGATGCTACGGATTTCCATTTCGGTCTGAGATTACATGACAGGGCTGTACTCTACGCTTTCTTTCATAATATATCCCGGCGTCAACCAGGCCCGAGAGATACAGGCACCTGCAGTGTTCCCCTGGAAATTGGAGCAACACTCTCAGAAGCGCATCCATTAAGTGGATGAAACTCGACTGTGTGGTCCCAGTCTTCCCAACTGAGTCTGCAGCAAACTCAACTCTGGGTAGGAGCCAGTCGGGGCAAAAAAACCCACATGACTCTGATGGGATTCGAACCCACGACCTCCCAGCCGGGAGTCCGCGACACTAACCACTTCGCCACGGCGGCTGGTACGATTGTTTTTTTTTGGGGGGTGGGTGGGGGGAAGGGTTGTTAACAAACAGTGCTATATCCAAGCTTGCATTATGTTGACCATTTACACACACACCCACACCACACACACACACACACACACACACACACACACACACACACAAACTCTCTCTCTCTCTCTCTGCACATACTGTGAGACAAGAAAGAAAAAGAATCAGATGGGAGGTCAAGGTTCTCATTTTTTTCACCCCCCACCCCCCCCCCCCCCCCCCCCCCCCCCCCCATCTACATACCTTGCTCTGTTTGCACTTAATGCTTTAGAGTTGGAGCTGGACAATTTGACAGACTGAAAAGGGACACTATCTCTCCCAAGATGTAGTTGCTGTTGTCTCTTGTCATTAGTAAAATGATGTGAATTCAGTGTGGCAGGGTTTATGTATATATCCTGAAACGTCTTGAGTGATGCATGTCACCAAGTCCAGTGTTTTTTTTCACACAGTTGATATCATCTGACTTTGGTAAAATGCGGATGTGTGATCTTGAGGGTGTGCTCCAAGGTATGATCATGGCTGAAGGTGCCCGCCCCATCGTTGGAAGATTGAAGAGGAATGTGTCATTTTATTCATTAAATTGTGAGCCAAATAAAATAGTTCTTTCTGCCTGTAACACTAGAATCTTCTGTGTTTTGTCACTCGATCAATACTAAGTGTTTGTAAAATCCATGGTTCTGCTTTTATCGTATTTGAGGAACGAGAGATTTATTGGATTAATTTTAAGAACAATATCGTGTTTTTTCTGGGACGGTGGTTTTCATTGGTTTACAACGTGTATCTGACATTGATCAACACTGCGAAATGGAGGAAGAAAACAGGAAGAGAGGAGACTGCAGCAGTGAAAATGGATGGGTTAGGGATGACAACAAATAATGTTCTCTCAGGAGCCCTCCAAGGGTGTTGAATCCAGTAAACAGAGCCTGACTGTCGAAAGATGTGTTTGGCGTAATAGACATTACCATGTCAGACCATAGCATTCAACAGCAGTTAGTTAGCTTTGTCAGGCCGAATATTTTGTGGTTAATGCAGTAATAAGACCATCATGTAATGCCCACCCTACTTCCGCCCAGGGAAGAAGCCGGTGAAACTTCCTGTTCCTCATTCAACTTCGGCCTCCTGCCTAACGAGGACAGGTTTTATCGCTCTGTCTCACCTATACTTCTGTTTTTGTAGAGATTGCTTGTGTGCTTGCCTTCTTTACTTGTTCTGTTGTGGCTTGCGCTAAACCATGGGTACTATTGCCGCTTGAGGCTTACGGTTGGCGTTTTATTAAACTTTATTCACGCTGTATGGGGTGACGACTCATGACTTCTCTTTCCAGTGCCATTTGTTCTCCATTTGGCCCTTACCCGCCAGTATAGGAATGTGTCCTTGTTGTTGAAACGTGTCCCTCCTCGCTCTTAATTCTGTTCCCCTTGCTTTTGGCCAGTGATTCATCTATCACTGCACTTTGGTTTATTCACGCGCTCCATCCCTGTAAATTCACTTCGACGATCGAACTTTGCCGGTCGCCTGAGCCTCCATCTTTATTCACGCCACGCTGGCTGACCCCTGCTTGGTCGTCCATCATTCGTTGTACCTGTTCTGTGCTACGGAGGTTCTCCCCCCTTCCCCCCCTTTTAGCACCTTATTTTCATTTGTACTAGTACAGGTTGATTGAGTTCTTTACTATCTCTCGATCTTTTATTCCCTTATTATCATTATTTCTAGTACAGGTTGATTGGGTTTGCCTTACGATCTCTCAGTCCCCAATTAAATAGACTTTCTAGTCAGGTCCATCGAGTTTGCTTTATGATCTCTCGATCCCCTATTAAAGAGGTGAAACAAGCCTCCTAAATTTCCCCTACCTAGTCACCTTTCAGCCTCGCTCCCATACTGCTGCTGTGCGTTAGTTTATTTGACTATTTTACTCTAATGCTTGCCACTTTCGGCGATCGAACCCTCACCGGTCAATCAATCCGCCATCTTTGATTGCTCCACGCCGGTTGGCGTTTCCGCCATATTGCCTCATCGCAAGGTGTCCACCGTCCGTCGCACCTGGTTTGCACCTGGTTTGGCGGTGGAGGTTTATTGCCTCACCGCAGGTGGTCGCACCTGGTGTGCACCTGGCTTGGCAGTACACCTGGTTTGGCAGTACGGAGGTTTCCCCGGGCACATTTATTAGTAACATTTATCTGTACCTTATCTATCATTACTACTGGTAGATCGGGTGTCTCTACGATCTCTTGATCTACCAACGTGTGCACATTCATTACTACCCCATGTATCATTATTACAAGGTAGATCAAGAGTCTTTGGCCTCGTTCAGCGTACTGGGGTTTAGTCTACGCAGTTTCCAGTGCCCCTTTATCGTCCTTGTACTAGTACACTCCGATCGAGTTTCTCGATCAAGCAGTACACAGTATTAGTATTACTACTATGAGTAGATCGAGTTTTCTATCGATTTTCTCGATCCCCTGGTACGACAAACGATCGACTTACGATCTCGCTCACTTATTAGTGGTGCTGTATCTGTCAGTGCTGTGTCCACACGGCCGATCGAGTTTATTTACAGTTTTTTCAATCAACCGACTTGTCTCCTCTTTGTGATCGTGTGCTCCGGGGTTTGCTCTGCCACCATAGCCCAACATGGTGAAAGACGACGACGGGTCGAGCCACTTCGCCATCCAGAAGTCGCTCATGTTCCCGCACGCCCGTTTGTCTGGCCGGTTCGTCTGGCAGGGTCGGGTGTTCCAGTTCAAGGCTCTCACCTTTGGCCTCTCCCTCGCACCCTTCTTCTTCACGAAGGTTGTCAAGGAGATGGCCTCCCTGGCCAGACAGGAGGACATATGCCTCCTGGTGTACCTGGATGACTGGCTCGTCCTGGCTCCCTCCCGCGCCCAGTGCCAGGCCCACACCACTCGCCTCCTGAGCCTTGGTTCCACACTAGGGTTTGTCTCCAACCCCAGCAAGTGGGAACTCAACTCCAGTCAGCGGTTCTCCTTTCTGGGCACGAGTTTCAACATGATCTCCATGCAGGTCTCCCGACCCTGGAGAGGTCCGCCCGCATAGTGGACCTTACCTCCCGCCTCCGCGGGGCATCCCGCACCTCGGCCAGAACCCTGACCTCCCTCCTAGGGATGATGGAGTCCCTCTCATCCCTCATTCCCCTGGGCCGGGTCCCCAGACGCCGACTCCAAAGGGAGTTTCATCGTTGTTGGTCTCAGACCTCCGACCGCTGGGACCAGACCATTCCCCTCGGGCCTTGGTTCCTTTGAGCTACGGAGGAGTGGCTCAACTCCTCCACACTGACCCCCAGGGTTCCCATCTCCCTACCAACTCAGCTCCTGGAACCCTAGACAGACGCCTCAAACTTGGGCTAGGGCACCCACTTGGAGAACAGTCATGCCTCAGGAGTGTGGGACGCACAGACTGCCCGTCTCCACATCTACATCCTAGAGTTGGAAGCGGTCAGGTTCGCCCTCCTCCGCTTCCAACACCAGGTCTCGCACCCACTTGTTCTCCTCCTTACGGACAACATGTCGGTGGCTTACTATGTCAACAGGGGGGGTGGTCACGCACGGAGAATCACCCTCCGTGCGAGAAACATAGCGGGGACCCACAGTATCCTGGCAGACTCCCTCAGCCGGTCCAGGTCCCTCCTACACACAGAATGGACCCTCAGCAGGCTAACCCTGACCACGGTGTGGGAACATTGGTTCAGGCCCATGGTCAACCTCTTTGCCACCCGATTCAACATCGCCTGCCAGTGTATGCCTCTCCCGTCCCCTATCCCAAAGCATATGCAGTCGATGCTTTCTCCCTCACTGGGTCGGGGCTCGCTCAGAGCCAGCACTGAGCCTTTTCCAATGGGAGATATGGCCTCCTGGTGCTCATACAACTCTGTTCCCATCTGGCCCTTCCAATATCCAGATAGGCACCTTCCTATCTCGCCTCTTTTCATTAAGGCTCTCGGTTGGCTCCACTCGGGGGTACTGGGAACGCTCGCACCCAGGTGCTCCTCCCAGTCCTATCTCTTGATGGCTTTCCAAGACGGTCAGATCGTCCTACGCCTAGGCGTATAAGGATCTGTCCATCTTATCTCCCCAGGCCTATGAAGTCAGGTCGCTGCCACTTCCAGAGCGATCCAGCACTCTGTCCTCTCGTGCCACCTCCTGGAGGCAGCCTACTGGCATGCGGAAAATCCCTTCATAAACTTTCAGGGATGTCAGCATGACCAGGGCTGAAAGTTTTAGGGACTCCTTCTGCAGCTAACGCAGCCATATCTATTTGTCGGCTAATCCCAAGAACCATTAGGGCACTAAGCGCTCCTCCAATTCCTTTAAATTCTACTATGGTCTGACATGGTAAAGTATATGACGCCAAAATGGGGAGTTCATATTATACTCCCTGTTTGGCTAGTATACTTACCATGTCAAACTCTAATGCCCACCCTGCCTTCCCCGCTAGCGCTATGGTTCTTGGGGTTACCTTACGCATAGGCCTTGCTGAATGAGGAACAGGAAGTTTACACCAGCTTCTTCCCTGGCGGAAGTAGGGTGGGCATCACGTGATGGTCTTATTACTGCATTAGCCACAAATAATTCGGCCAGGCAGAGCTAAGTAAGTAACTACCGTTGAATACTATGGTCTGACATGGTAAAGTATACTAGCCAAACAGGGAGTATAATACGAACTCCCCATTTCAGAAATATGTATGAATACCAGACCCACTGTCTGTTAAACCTGAGTAACTCCGCATAGCTTTCTGAGGACATATCCAGGAACATGTGAAGACTAGGACCACGTGATATTTACACAACATAGCTGTATAAAGACATAAGTGAAGACTAGGATCGTGCACATATGAACCCGAATGATAACGGCTTTTCTGTCTATAGACATGTTCAGGAATATAATGAAGACTTGACCAACACTATGTTGAACCCAATTAACGTTTCCCAGCTGATAGCTGTCAAAAGATGTGTTTTGGGGCAAATGAACACCAGGCCCATTTTCTGTGGAACGCCATAGACATGGCTAGCTGTTAAAGGATGTTTTCGGGGGCATGTGAAGACTAGGCTCACTCACTGTTGGACCCAGTAGATATGGTCGAACTGTCAAAAGCTGTGTTCAGAGACATGTGAAAGACTTGGTTTACACTGACATGAAAAAAACGAGTAAAGCATTCAGTCACAAGTAATCACCAGGTGAGCAGAGAGCAAACATGTTGCATCATGTCTTAAAGAGTTTCTCTTTGCCAAATTACATGGACAACATCCATGAACATTTCATACCTTTGACACAATCACAAAGTTTAGCTTTCTTCCCTTTTCTTACAGTAACAGGAAATGTAAAACATGAAAAGGAAAGAAAAGTTACTTTTCATCAGGTGTCGATGTAAAAGTCATTATTTTAACATCTGAGAAAGGTGGTTGCATGTCTTATTGATGTTTTGATTCCATTTATTCATGTATTACCAAACATCTTCAAATGGCCTCAGTGTTACCAAGAATATGAACGATATGAGCACACAGAAATACAGTGCAAGGTTTCAGCTGTCATACGAGCAGAATGACACATATTCCTCAGTAATCATGAGTATGTTATAATAGCATCAAGTCCATGAAAACCTTGTTCAGAGATGTCCCACCTGATGTGTTTTTTTGAATTTCTAAAAGAGATCAACATTTTTCATTTTTCATCAGATCTTGGATTCTAAGGAAGAAGCATTTTTAACGAAGTTTCAGGTGTGCTTTTAGAAAGTATGCGTGTAATGAGTGTGTGTGGATGTGTGTGTTTGTGTGTTTAATGTGACTTAAGAGCTGACTTCAACGTGGTGACAGCCCTGGTATGGCCCTTTGCAGTCGGCTGTGCTATAAGAAACATTATTTCTCACTCTCTTCCTTATCACAAAAAAAGACAAAATACTAATATGCAAGCGAAAAATAGTTTACATATGTGCCGTTTCATAAAGAAATTAAAGTGGTTTGATTTTATGCAAGCATTGTATTCTTCAATTTTTTATCAGTGTTCTAGGTTTTTTTTTTTTTCCCAAAAGACTATTATTTGTGTATAGATTCCTTCCACTTCACATTAATTTGTTTCACTTACTTTGGCTGAATTATTTTCCTTTTATGTGGCCGAATGGTGACAGGCAGTCATGACGTTCTGTTGAATCAGTTATGCACTCCTTTGCTTCCCCTTGACTCGCGCACTTTTTCTAATATTTCATAGCTGAAAAGCAACAGTCATTTCATTTCAAAGGTGAATTTTGGCATGCAGTCATTTGACTTGTCTTGGATCAGTTACTTGACTTCTCTTGGGTCAGGTGTATCCACTAACGCTTCATGCTTGAGTGCAACCGTTGGTCATTTCATTTCAAAGGTGCATTGTGATTTGCAGTCATTGACTTTGGGCAGAGTTCTATCCGCTGGCATTTCATACCTGAACCATGGCATGCAGTCATTCATTTTTCAGAACTTTTACCAAACAACCAAACAAAATATTTGTATGTCAATATTGAGTGTGTTCTTGAGATTGAACTTTGCTCTGTGTGTTTTGATTAATTTTTAGATTGTACAGATTGTAACCATCATATATTTATTTTCAAACTGACTTCTTCTCCTTTTTTTTTTTTTTTTTTTTTTTTTTTTTTTTTTTTAACCTAAACAGTAAAGCTTTCTCAATTGTGCTGATTGTCTTTTTATGTCCTCTTTGTAGGCTAATGGAACATCAATAAGAACAGAAACTGTTTGGAAAAAAAAAGAAAAAGAGGGGATTCAGACTTTGTGTTTGGTGAGTGCCTGTTTGGGTCAAGATGTGTGTGCACACATACATGCTTTCTGTGTGTGGGTAGATGCATATTAATATTTAGTAAGAATGAAAGTTCACCTATGAATTTTTTTGAAATTCTATAATGTTCTTTGGGATAGGCCTTTAAATGATCTTACAATCTTCCTGAGCCTTGTATGGTCAAGTGGGCTGTACTAAAACTGAAACAAAGATCTTCAATGATTTTTTTTTCTTTTTTTTTTTTAAGACTGTGATGCGATTATTGGTATGCAGAGCTGAGTCAAGTCTATGATTAGAATGAGTGCCCACTAGACTAGAAATGGGATGGTTGATTCATCAAGTCATCAAAGGCCCATGAGACCTTTGCAGGGTAGGCACACCCTCTCTTTCCAGCTACTGTCTCCTAAGAATGCTAACTAAATATAGTCCGACAATGTCAGGCGAGGATCTGAAGTGATACTCTGTAACCATGCACATTGAGGACGCCACCATCAAGCAGAATGATGTGACTGATATATTCATGTTCTCATATAACAAACAGAGCGAATACTAGTATAAAATATGTAAAGTACAATCTCTGACTGAATTACTTCATCAAAGTCGTTTATTAAAAGGAAAAAAAAAAAAAAAAGAAAGAAATCCATCCATAACTCTTGTTATGCAACAGTCTTTTACACATTTTTCATATAAACTTAGGTGCGAATGGGCTGTCACTGGACTGGTTGTTGCCTTCATCACCTTTGTGAAGCTTAAAAACAATGGTGGCGCATGTTCATGTTTTTTTTTTATTCATTTATACCTCGTTTGTATTTGATGAAGTTTGGAAATAAAAATTTTTAAGCAAGAGCATCACTGAAGGCCCCTCCTGAAGGCCCTCCCTGCCCCCCCCCCCCCCCCCAAAAAAAAAAAAAAAAAAATTTTAAGCAAGAGCATCACTGAAGGCCCCCTGCTCCCCCCCCCCCCCCCCCCCCCAAAAAAAAAAAAAAAAAAAATGCCCCCAACAAAAAAAAAAAAAACCCCTCAACACACAAAGTTGCGTCCTGATGCCTATTGGTACTGCACTTGAACCCTGGTGAACAGTATAAAGGCCCAAAATTCTATGACAGAAGCAATGCGGATCAGTTGAAGAAACACAAACTTTTCTTTACAATAATTATTTCGATTGTGTTTATTTCCGTTTATCTACTTTTGCATTCCTTTATTCACAGTAAAGTTTGTGTACGTTCCTTTTATCTACTTTTGCATTCCTTTATTCACAGTAAAGTTTGTGTACGTTCCTTTTATCTACTTTTGCATTCCTTTATTCACAGTAAAGTTTGTGTACAAACATTCACCAAACTTGAGCGAGTCTGTGGATTAATACTGTTTGATTTCATACCTGATCTTATTCAAAATTTGGTCCGTCTCTCAGAGCACAAGCACTCTTAAATGCTTAACTTAAGGGAAATTACACTTGAGGCACACCTGAGTAGCTCTGACAGTTCTGAGAAAATTTAACATTTCTTTTAACGTACTAGTACTAGTGGAAAGTGCTTCATGCACCACTACAAGGAGGGTGGGTAGCAGTACACTTCAAACTTGTAGGTTAAAGTGTAAGTTGCTCTGTCTCTATGTTTCATCTTCTGGGCCACTTCAGTGACATTACCTCATGCTGCCATGGATGACCCAGCTTCCCAGCCACAGATACATCCTGGTTTTTTCACCACAGCCCCAGCTTCAGCAACCCACAGGGAGCAGTCGATTTCAAGTCATCAAAAGGCAACACGCCAGAAGAGACACTGCACTCGTGCCGCTTGTGTTCAGTGGTGCTATGGCACAACCAATGTTTGGTAGATAGTCAAGGTCTGATTGGGTTTGGCTGATATGTAGGTCAGACATCTGCTAAGTCATAGCCCGGAGACCCTCTTCTTAAATTCTCTTCTCTTGGTCATTAATTCATTTATCCATCAGCTTTAAATCATGCACAGTGTGGCCTCAAAACATAGTGGATGTGGTGTAGCGTGTATGGACTAGACCGCACGCTGTGACACCTTGAGGAAACAGACACTCGGCAGTGCCTCTTCTGATCCAGCATACGCAAGAAAATAACTGCGCAGTCACAGTCAGCTGGAGTGAATGCTCCTCTCCAGAGGGAGCCACCGCATCCATCCAAAGACAACCCCCATAAACTTGCCAATATCGGGAACCTTCACTTGAACCTGCTGAAGGCATGGACATGGGAGAGAAAATCCAGATTTAGGTCACCATGAGACCAGGGCATGAAGAACCATAGACTTTGAGACCTTTTTTTGAAATACGGTTATTGATGAGGATGATGAAGATAATGCTTAGCAGTTCCATTCTGATCTCACACTTCATGATGGGCCTGTACTCTACACTCGCTTTCCTAATGTATCCCGGCATTAACCAGACCTCAGAACTACAGACCCCTGCAGTGAAATTTGAGCAGCACTCTCTTACCAGTCATGCTGTGTGGCTCCGGTCTTCCCAACTGTGACCATGGCAAATGCTGTGAATTGTGTTCAGTCTACATTCACATCGTGACATCATGTTGCACAGACTGAACAGATAAAGAACCATGTAAAATTAATGCACAAAAATTGGAAAATGTAGCAACAACAACTTCTTTCGGGGAAAAAAGTTAATTATTGAAAGGACAGCATGTTTACTTATGCTAAATTCAGTTGTTCTCCACTGTCTATGATAATAAACAGAAGCTGCTTTTGTACAGATACTTGTATTTTGTCTCAAAATATCTGTTAGGAAGCAGGGTTACTGTAATTTCCATTCACTGCAGTGTAAACCTGTGCTCGCATGGTTGAGGTGGTGAATTGATAGAGCAACCTACTTAAGATTAGTCTCACCGCTTTGACAGTTACTCCCTAGGAAACTGAAGGTTCTTATATATTTTTACTTATTTTTTCTTGGGACAGAGGCATTAGTCGTGTTA
>JADBJO010010716.1:58649-70365 GCA_016801955.1 Conus betulinus | reverse complement strand
ACTCACTCGGATAATGTATTGCTTATACAAAGGAAACAACATAGATGAGACAAAGGACTTAATTATTTTCAGCTATTCATTTTGTTTTACACATACACCCGCACACACAGTCCCCCCCTCCCCCCCCCCCTCCCCCTCCTCTCTCTCTCTCTCTCTCTCTCTCTCTCTCTCTCTCTCAAATATGTTAATAATGGAAGTTACCTGTTAAAGGCACAATACTAAAGCAAAATTATGCGTAAGCAACCAATTCCGTATATCCATACACATGCCTGAAAGGATATCATTGGTCCCGATTGCTCATCTCCTCTCCTTCCCCCTACCCAAGCGCGTGAGCGCTCTTCACGTCACACCACCACTACCACACCATCACCCACCCACCCCAACACCCATCACCCCCCACACCCACCCGCCCCCACTCCCACCCCTCCCCCCACCAAAAAAAAAAACCAAACCAACAACAAACAGCAACAACAACAACAACAACAACACACACACACACACACACACACACACACACACACACACACACACACACACACTCACACAGAAAGAGATGGACAACAAGAAGAGAGAGAGAGAGTGAGACAGACAGACGGACAGGCAGACAGACGGACAGAGACAGCATCTTTTAAATGAATTTAGGGATTTAGTTTGTTACATGTCGTCTCACCAGTTGTCTCTTCCCCGATGAAGCCAATCTTATAGCGAAAAGAGTGCGTGCATGATCCCCCTCGTTTTCCACATTCCTCACGTGCAACAGTCTTACACATACGAAAACGAAAGAGTGCAAGAAAGTACAGAGGAGTGGACAACGAAAAGGGCATATTTACCTTGGAGTCCCTTTCTTTAGAAAGAAACATCATCAAGACTGTGTTGCATGTGTGCGTGCGTGTGTAAGAGTGAACGATCTCTATATTTTTCCTCAGTTGCAATTGATTTTCGAACATGACTGAAACTGGCAGGCTAGATTCCGTTTTTCTTGTAAATGCTTATACACATCTTTGCAGCAATCACAATATGGTTTATTTTCAGTAGCGTATGTCTGTCAATATTTTCTTGTCTAAGAATTCCAAAAAGCACAGTTTCTTCAGAAAACACGATTTTTGTTGTATACAGCTAATATAACACGATTTTTGTGTTGTATACAGCTAATATTTATTGACTGACAAATTTCCAAAGCGAGCTAACCTTATGACAATGAAAAAAAATGTTCAATGTAATCAATTTCATAATTGCAATAAGAACAATTCGATTATCCCTGACTTTCATTTTGCATAGCATTATATTAGTCGGGTATATATTTTGTAGAATTTTCCATCGTAAAACTCTCAATCTGGTTTCTTTTGTGCACAAGCAGGGTATCTTCCATATATTTTCATTTAATTCCAGTTCATAGATTTCCGCCTGCAGTCGTTTCACTTTGCAACTAGACATATTTATCTGACCAAAAACGGGCTGCACATGGTTCTGTGTAACTGAGAGAACACAAAGTTGCACGGAAGTCCTTGCAAGATATATGCTTTTTGTTACAGAACAGAGGTGGTTCTGAAAATCTATGTAGAATATCTATCTTGTTCACCTGGTATTAAAAATATGTGTGGCCGCTGACACTATGTTATACTCTAAGATCCTCGCAGGGGAGGCTCCTGTCTTGTTAACCACGTCCTGGTATGAAAGCATTCCATTTGGACCATACATGTCACCAACATTTAGCATTTCGTCCTTTATCCAGTCAGGGAAGAAAAAGGACATTTCCTCGATATTTTATGTGTTGGTTATTCCGCAGTAAAGAGGGAAAGGGTGAGACATCTTCATGTTTATTAAGATCTAGCTTAAGGTCTAGCCATGTTCTCAGAGTAATTTTCCAAAAATGTGAATGTATCTTGTCTAAACCTTTGAAAAGTGCGCTTTTAGTATTTGCATAAAAACACGTGACATTTTCACCAAAGGATAGAAATATTTTTCTCGGAATTGAAGTCCATCTTTCATTGTTTGTGGCCTTACAGATTCTTACAACCCATAACAGGAGAAACGCAGATTGCATCTGTCTTAGATCTATCATTTTTATCCTCCTTTTTCATATTCACTGCACATTACGCTTGTTTTAAATTTTTCAAATGCCTTTCGATTACAGTGGGTTTTTTTTTTTTTTTACGGCAGAGAAATCTAAAAAAACATGCGATTTATATCTGATAAGATCTTGTCAGGAATAACAAATGTTTGCGTAACATAGACCATTTGTGAAATAAGAAATGTTTTAATAATATGTATCTTACCCATTACACTAAGATATCTTTTTCCCCAGGAGTGAATAATTCTCTGAATAGTTTCTATTCTTTGCAACCAATTGTCCTCAACTAGAGTTGCTGGTTTATCATTTTCATAATAAATAACCAGAATCTTTATTTTCCACGTAAAGCCATAAAAGCTGTCTGTGCTATGTTTTTTTTAATACCTAGCCACATAGCTACTGATTTATTTTTTATTTATAACCAAACCAGAAAACAAAGAAAAATCATTGAGTATATCTAATGCTTGCACCATGTCATGCTGATCTGTCAAAAATAAGGTAACATCATCTGCATAAAACACAATTTTGATTACATTAACAAGCGTATCTCTTGAACCCCTAAACCAATTCCTCTAACGTTTCTACAGTTTTTCATCTTTATTGCTAGCAAATCTATAGCCGACACAAAAACTAAGGGAGAAAAAGGACAACCTTGTCGGATTCTGGTCTCAACCGCAAATACTCTGATGTCCAGACACTATACAAAACACAACTACGAGTATCACTGATTAATACGTGAAACCATCTAATGAATTCTTCCCCAAACCCATACTTTTTGAGAGAGCTGTTGACATAAAGTTTTTAGATATACTATCAAAAGCTTGTGTATAATCAATACTTAAAAGCAAACCAGGAATATTTTCTACATTTATATTAAATGATCAATAACATCATCAATTAGTCTCAATAGCGTAGCTGCTCGACGTCCCTTGATATACCTAACCTAATCTGCACTTACTAAATACATGAACGATTTGCCAAACATTTAGACAAAAGATCATAATCGCTGTTCATTAACGAAATTGGTCTCCAGTTTTTTTTAAAAACGTTTCTACAATCAGTCATGTCTGTTTCTGAGGTTACAGAGCAAAATGGATCAAGTGGCGGACCTCAGCTCCACTCTTCCGCAGAATCCACCTCCACCCAGCAAGAAAAACCCAGCTGCTGCTGCCAAGGGAGATGACCACCACGGGCAGCCCAGTCTTGCCGACTTACCAGACGTGGTGTTGGTGCTCCTGTTCAAGATGCTCCCAGTCCCTGACCGAGTCGCCTGGCGCGCACCTGTTTAAGGCTGTCTTCCTTCATGCAGTGCCCCTCTGTGTGGACTGACGTCTTCATTCAGCTTCATGCGGCGAATACCGGCGAATTGATGATCATCGGCTTCCTAGGTCCACAGGACAGCAGTATGGTTAAAAAATATGGAGCGTATTTCCAGCGCACTACCATTGTTTTTCCATCTAGCAGGATTTCACAAGACGTTTTTGACATGTTGTCTGACTTTACTCGGAGAGAAGTCAAACTTAAACTGATTATACAGCTAAGTGATAGCATCCCCAGGGCGGCAAGGAAACGTTCGTCCCTTTACGAGCCTTCTTACAATGTGATAGGTATGAGAGACACATTCAGTTCATCCACAAGCATCAGTTTTGAATTTTCTGATGATCATTACAAGTTTTTTTTAGAAACAAAGGAATACTACTGGTCTCCCAGATTGGACAGGTTTTGTTCCATGCTAACAGACCTGGTATTGCCAGAAGAATGGTCAGAACAAAAACTGGCAGCACTGTACGGTCTGTTCCCTACACCCACAGCAGCTCTAATTTCAAACTTTCCTGCTCTGAGGAGACTTAAATTAAGCGTCCATAACGCCAGTGAAGAACTGCTGCTTGAACTGTCTGATTCCTCGGGCAGGCGGAGCCCATTGCGCAGTCTTGTCCTCCAACACGTCGATGGGGAGAGAGAGTTACAGTAGGACGGAGGATTTCCCGCAGTTGTCATCAGCTGCTTGGAGCAAACTGACATCAGCGTGCCCTTCTCTGACCGTTGAATGTTATTTTTCCTGCCATCACATGCCCCCTCTGAGTCGAGTTATAAAACCGGAAACGCCGTTGGTCAAACTGGAAGTCACTTGTGCTGCGTACATTGACAGTGCCCAGTTTACCCAGGTGTGCACAGAACACAAAAGCACCCTTCGGTTCTCTCGTCTCTCTGCTGGCATTGGGCGAACCCAGAAATACTTGAAGAGAACGGGATGGAATGTGCCAGTCTGAGAGAGATGTCTCATCTATACCACTTCTGTGGCACTGCATCCACGCCGCTCATTCCCCCCCCCCCCCCCCCCCCCCCCCCCCCCCCGTCCTCGGCCGCAGCCTGGCCTGTTCAGCCACAACTTCGTCACTGGCAGTCTGTCAATTCGTCATGAGGCGACCCACCAGAGAAACAATGGACTGTACTACTGTCGAGTCACTTCGGCAATGTTCAGTGTGCTTATTCCGATCCAACATGCGCAGGACACCAACTACTAGCTCTACTGACGACAATAATGGATTAGCCGCGAAGCCAGCGTGAGTAAGTTGTCGTATCAGAGAGCTGTACCACGTCTGTCCATCGACAGTCCCCATGAATTTGCCAGTGGCCATAATCCCGACAGAACTAAGCCAGGGCCATGTCTGTGAACAGGTCATTGAGGTCACCATGAAAGCAGGGCATGGAAGGACACGGAATTGGAGAGATTTTTTGTGCTGGTTGATGATGAGGAGGATTTAAGATGATGCAACAGATTTCCATTTCAGTGTGAAACTACATGATAGAGCAGTTTTCCATGCTTACATCTGTAATATATTCTGGCGTCACAACCAGAGTTGAATAGGAAATTTGAGCGACACTCTCCGAGATGCATCCACTAAATGGACGAAACTCGACAGTGTAGTTCCAGTGGAGCCCATAGCGAACTCTACCCGGGGTAGGAGCCGGGAGGAGGAGGAAAATCCCACAAGTAAATGGCTCTGATGGGAATCGAACCCATTGCCTCCTGGACCATGAAGGCTGGATGGCAGTCCCGACTTTTGTTTTAAACGTAAATGTTGTACTTTTTTTATTCTGCAATATTAAGGGTGTCGTTGTTTATCTGTAGAGAATACTTTATTTCATTTTCTGCTTTTGTTATAAACCATATTTGTGCTTCCTTCTTCTTTTTGCCTGTCGACACGAAAAAGGCCAACATTTCAACCTTTTTTTTTTTTTTTTTTAAGTTAATCGCAAAGGGAGGGGAGCACAGGCGGAAATCTTAACAAATCTTGAAAAGTTTAAATGTAAAAATACGCCAACCATGAAAAAACGAACAGACCAGCCGCTGTGGCGAAGTGGCTAGCGTCGCGGACTCGCGGCTGGGAGGTCGTGTGTTCGAATCCCATCAGAGTCATCTGGGTTTTTCTGCCCCAACCGGCTTCTACCCAGAGTTTAGTTTGCTGCGGAATCAGTCGGGAAAACTGGAACCACACAGTCGAGTTTCATCCACTTAATGGATGCGTTTCTGAGAGTGTTGCTCAAATTTCATGACCAACACTGCAGGTGCCTGTATCTCTCGGGCCTGGTTGACGCCGGGATATATTATGAAAGGAAGCGTAGAGTACAGCCCTGTCATGTAGTCTCAGACCGAAATGGAAATCCGTAGCATCATCTTAATCATCCTCATTTTCATCGATCAGCATAAAAAAAAAAAATGTCTCAAATTCTGTGGCCCTTCATGCCTGCTCACATGGTGACCTCAATTTCGATGTCCTCTCCACGTCTGTGGCCTTGGTTTGGTTCCGTCGGGGTCACCGGTATCGGCGAGTCATGGGGGCTGTTGTTGGACGGACGTGGTGGCGCCCTCCGGAGGGAGAGCTCACTCATGCTGGCTGCGCGACTAAGCAATTATTTTTGTTTTTTTTCCCTCCCTTTTTTCGTTTTTTTTTTTTTTTTTTCTTTTTTCTTCTTTCCTTTTTTTTTTTCTCCTTTTTTTTCCATTTTTTAGGCGGTCTTTTCTTCTTCTTCTTCTCTCTTCTTCTTCGTTTTTCCCCCTTTCTTCTTGACTCACGCTCACCATGCAAAATCTGTGTACATTACGATGGATCGACAATTGTTGATAGTTTTATTGTGTAGGAGAATGAAACAAAATGTCTGGGTTTGTTTATGTGCTGATGTGTGGGTGTACTGACACTTTCATTCTGCTGTGATAACTTCATTCTAACAAATGGATACAATTAAATCAACATTTAAGGGACATAAAGTATTCATAGAATTAAGATTCTTTGGATTCTCTCTTGAGGGCACATAAGACCGTATGGCGAAAGCTTGGCTATGTCTGGAGTTGCACTGTCTTCATCTGTCCGTGGGCAGGGGTGGTTGGGTCTGTGGGGTGTGCTCGGCAGCTGGAGGGTGGTGTTTTACGCCGGTGGGCTCTGCACGGGCTGGTACACCCATGGGGATGCTACTTTAAGGCTGTTACGAGTTACATCCTGTAGCCTGATTTACCTCTGTTCAGGAGCAGTTATGTCCCTTGATATCTTAATGGAGTGTCCTGCGCGTGCCTGTACCCATTGTCAACACAGCGCAGGCCTCCAAGGGTGGTACAGGACTGCTCTGAAGGCAGGTGAGAACAGTGCTTCTCTGGCTCCTCCCAGCACCTTCGATATACTATAATTCTTTAGTATTTTATTCAAGTACCATTTTTGGTATGATACTCCAGTTCTGTTCTGCTGAGGAGAATAGATTTCCAGCCCATTGCAAATAGAAACACTTTTGGAGATCAATAATGTTAACCGTATTCAAACCACCCTTTCCATATTCTGATTTCATCACTTTTCTTTTCACTTTTTCGAAAGCCTTACGATTGCTATATTTTGGTAGCCAAACGAATTTGTACAACATCGTATTAATTTCCTTTTGATTGCAGAACATGTATCAGTTGGCTGATTGAAAATGTTTTGATTACCAGAACTTTGCCATGAATACTAATATCTCTTTTACTCCAGTCCCGTATCATTCTTTGAATGTTTACAACTTTCTGCTTCCAATTTTCTTCAATATGCTTAGCCATCTTATCTTTTTGGAAATACACCCCTAAGATTTTAATTCTATCAACCATTGAAAAAGGAATATTGTGTTCGTCTAGCTGTCTGCCCATTCTTAATATATTAGTTTTTACCAATGTTCGGTTTCAGACCGGAGAAGTTTTCAAACGTTTTCAAGATACCGTAGGACCTAATCAGATCTTCTCCATTTTTAAGAAATAATGTGGTATCATCGGCCATTTGTTTTGTTTTGATACATTTATTTTTTTGATCGGTTTATGACTGGCGTTTCGATGCCAGATATTTAACTGTTTCTGATTTTTATTGCTAATAGTTCTAAGGCCAAGACGAATGCTATAGGAAAGAAAGGACAGCCTTGTCTAATACCGCAGTTTGCATCAAACGGCTCAGACAACCATCCACCACAATTAATGCGGCTTTGGGTATTGTTAGTCAACACACGTATCCATCTTTGAAAATCAACACCAAAACCAAACATGTCAAACGAGTGTAAAAGAAATGTTTTAGAAATGGAATCAAAAGCTTTGTAGTAGTCTAATGCTAGTAAGTAACCTGTTTTCCCTGTTTTATTTAGATAATTTATTACATCATCTATAGTCCTTATAACAGTTGTAATATTTCTACCTTTAATGTATCCAACTTGGTCTTCATTAATTAATCCACAAACAACTTTTCCTAATCTTTCTGCCATAACTTTAGCCAAAACTTTATAGTCTGAGTTTGTTAAAGTGATAGGTCTCCAATTATTAAGTTTGTCTCTGTCTAATTCCTTACGTTTATGAATGAGAGTTATGATGCCTTGCCTTTGTGTGAATGAGATTCTCCTTTTGAAATGACTCATTGAATGAGCTAGTAATCATGCAGCTTATTTGTTCCAAACAATTTCAAGAATTCTGGCGTTAATCCATCGCTGCCTGGAGCTGAACCATTTTTTCATTTTCTTTAGCGCTTCAGTAGTTTCTGCTAAGGTGATAATGCCTTCACAAACATCTGCATCATCTTTGTCTAATTTTCTAAAATTTTCATCTTACATAAACGAGTCGGCAGCATCTTTAACATTAGCGATGTTTGTCTTTTGATTGTACAGATGTTTGTAAAAACACTACTTGTTCCTGTAATATGTCTCTTTGATCAGTTATAATTTTCCCTGTCTCCTTACATAATCCAGTAATGATATTTTTCTTACTACGTGCTTTCTCTAAATTGCAGAAATATTTACTGTTCTTTTCTCCTTCTTCAATCCATTTGATTCTAGCTCTGATCTGAGCTCCCTAGTTTCCTCAATTTGTAGAATTTCTATTTTCTGCTTTGCTATAAGGTAATTTGAGTGTAACTCTATTTTGAGGATCAGTCACCAACTTTTCCTCAATGTTCTTTATCTGAATTTGTAGTGTTTAGGAACTCGTTTCGTTTTTGACAAGATAATGATTTGCCGAATTCAGTGCAAAAATTTCTAATTTCCACTTTGCATAACTCCCATTTTTCAATACAACTTACCTCTTCATTTTCCTGACAAAGTCATCTAAGAGTCTGTTCAATGTTTCAACAAAGGATTTGTTTTTTCAACAAAGGATTTGTTTTTTAAAATAACTTGTTAAAACGCCAGTATCCCGGACCGCGAACAAACTGTTATCATTGTTTAATTCTAACACTACACCTTTATGATCCGAGCCCGGGACAGTTACGTGGTCTGACGACGACGAACAAAAATGAAGAATGTCTTCAGAAAAAAACAAAGCAAACGTAATCTAGTCGACGTGCAATAAACGGATTTGATCTACTCCAAGTAAACGATTTTTCAGTTGGATGATGCAGTCTCCAAATATCAGTTAAACCTAACGCGTTTATTGTTTTTATTTAAAGCTTCAGTTTCTAACTTGTCATGGGGTTTACCGGATATTATATCTAGGTCGGTGATAAGTGAGCAATTGAAAGCACCTAAAAGAATCAAGTCTCCGTTCAAATTATTCAAAATTTCAGTCAGATATTGAAAATGACAAACCTTTTCGTTACTGTTGTTTGGAGCGTAAGCGTTGGCAATAGTTAACTGGTACGTGTCGTTGCGTACAGACACAACCAAAATTCTTTGTTCTGAAAGTACTAAGTCAACTTGTCCAGAAAAATGCTTTGAAACTATGATAACCTCGCCTCTACTTCTATTTGTACCTTCATTGGCGAAGAAGATTTTACCACCCCACTCCTTTTCCCAAGTTCTCATATCAGACATAGTGACATGCGATTCCTGTAAACATACTATATCAAAACGATTTTTCTTTAGAAACGCAAACAATGATTTTCTTTTCAAACTTTTTTTTTTTTTTTAGACCCCTTAGGCCCAGCGTTCAAAGAAATTATACGCAATTTTTTCCATTATAAGGAATATTTTCAGCTTGAAATCAATGAACCAAGATTCATGAGAGAGAAAAAAAAAAAAAAAGGGGGGGGGGGGGGGGGGGGGGGCTTAAGAAGATGAATAGGGGGAGGGGACATTTGAGAATTTTTCTTTTCTTTTCTTTCTTTTCCCTTCCTTCTTTCCTTTCTTTTTCCTTCTCCTTCTTCTTTTCTTTCACTCTCTTCGCTTTCCAAAAAAAAAAAAAAGCACAGAATAGGGAGGGGAACATTCGAAAATCCTTCCTGTAATAGCAAACGATAGCGAGCCATAAAACAATTTAGTAGGCCTCACAATTTCCACGTTACCATAAACCAGAAGTAATGCAGGACTGTCCTATCGCCACTGCTCACTCGTGCAGCGCTCGGGCGAGGGGTCGTCAGCCCCCGTGGAAGTTGTAGCCGGGCCGTCCGGTCGTCCACTGTCACAACGGCGCTGTTCGCCTGTCCTCTGCCTCGGACTGTCTCGCTCTTTGGATCTGTTCCGCTTGGGGGTAGCACATCTGTCCCGGGGGGAGCGGTCCAGGGAGGAGAGGAGGGCAGACTGCCGTGACAGGGGGTCTGCTCCTGTCACTTTTGCCAACAGATTTACTGCTATTACATTCTGTTCCCTGACTTGTTTTTGTTTTAATAGCAGCGGGGAATTTTTCGTTTGTGCTAGACTGCACACTGGGTTTCTCGCATTTTCTGTTTGCCTGTCTGTCTGTCTTTTGTGTGTCAGACAGTTGACAAACTGCATCCCTTCTTTTGTGCCCTGGCTGCTTACATTGTCTGCATACAATCTCATCTGTGCATTGAGAGACATGGTGGTTTGGCTGCAAACAATGTGAACAGGAGACTGGTTTGGACACTAATTTCTGTTCTTTGTGAAACACTTTAGCCGTGAAAATGTTAATCTTTATGAATTTGTCAAGAGGAGTTGAAGGCACAGTGATGTAGACAAATCTACGCCCTGTAAGAAAACGCGTTAATTTGTTATCTGCGTCTCTCGCTCTCTCCATTTCAATCGAGGATCTTAGTTCACAGCCGAGTTGTTTTAATGAATGTTCAATCTCAGTTTCTGCCACAGACATAGGTATATTGTCAATCCATACCTTAGTCGTCGGCTTCTCTTCACCTGTGTCGCTGCGAAGGATGAAGGGATTGGTACTGGAGACCTGCAATACTGTACCTCTCAGTCGGATGCCCTTCTCAAGGATTTCCGACCGTGCCTCCTTGGTAGCAGGGTAGAGTCGCCACAGGCCACGGATGGACTGCGCTCCCAAGTATGTGCCCGGGCCGGCAGATCTCTCGGCCGCTAAACACATCTCCAACACCGTCGGCCGTTTTTCCTCATGATCAGGAATATCCTTCATCTTAAGGAAAACGGGATTGGTTGTTGAAAACATTGCCATTATGAAACCTTGATACAGTGGTCCAAGGGGAAAGCCGCGCGCTGTAAAGCGTAACTCCGACCGTAAGTTCGGCACGTGCAGAGAGCGAACGATCCGCGTCCTCTCGATTCGAAACGTCGCTCACCGAATTGAAGCAATTATTGTTGTCAGTAGGGGGCTTAGTAAGTGGTGTCCTGCGTCTGTTAGATCAGAACAGGAGTCCCTGAACACCACCGAAGTGACCCGGCAGCAGTGCAGTGTTTCCTCCGGTGGTTTGCCTCTTGACGACTTGACATTGACTGCTCCCTGTGGATTGCCAGGGCTGCGGCGGGGCCGACCGGGCTGTGGCTGTGGACGGGGCGCTCGGAATGAGCGGCGTGGGTGCACTGCCTCTGAGGTGGCGCAGAGGCTGCGACAGTAATTAAAAACAAAAAAAAAAAAAAAAAAAAAAAACGATCAGCGTATTTCCAGTGCAGCACCATTCTGTCTCCATGTAACGATTTCACAGCAGGTTTGTGAAATGTTGTCTCCATGTAACGATTTGACAGCAAGTTTGTGAAATGTTGTCTCAGTTTACTCGGAGAGAAGTCAGAAGGAAACTGGTTATAGAACCGGGTATTATGGCATCTCCAGGTGCCTTGTGATTCGTTTATGTTAAGTGGAGTCGTTACACATGATTTTTTGTTGTTGGAGGTGGTTTTTCCATAAGATTGTTCGTCTATGTATTTGTCTGACTTTATTCAAGTTTAAAAGGATGTGCCAGTCTTTGAATAAAAGTTACTCTGTGTTAGGTTTTCTTATTCACTGGG
>JADBJO010010716.1:48649-53649 GCA_016801955.1 Conus betulinus | reverse complement strand
AAAATAGCATTCAACGGTCAGAGAAGGGCACGCTGATGCCAGATTCCTCCAAGCAGCTGATGACAACTCCGGAAAACGTCCGTCTGACTTTTTCTCCTGTCCACATGCTGGAGGACAAGACTGCGCAATGGGCTCCGCCTGCCCGAGGAATCAGAGAGTTCAAGCAGCAGTTCTTCACTGGCGTTATGGAGGCTTAATTCAAGCCTCCGCAGAGCATGAAAGTTTGAAATAAGAGCTGCTGTGGGTGTAGGGGACAGACCGTATAGTCGTGCCAACTTTTTTTTTTCAGACCATTGCTCTGGCAATACCAGGTCTGTTAGTATGGAATAAAACCTGGTCAGGTTGGGATTGCAGTACAATTTCTTTGCAAGTCCAAAGAAATCAAAACGACGATGATGAAATTCAAAACTAACGCCTGTGGATGAACTGAATGTGTCCATCATATCTATCACATCGTGACAAGGCTCGTAAACGGATTGACGTGGAGTATGAGAGAGGTCCCTTGGGTTGCGGATGTAAAACCCTTGTTCCATCACCAGTTTCATTTTGATTTCTCTCTGCGTAAACTTTGACAACATGTCACAAACTTCCTGTGACATTGTCGTAGATGGAAAACAATGGTGGCGCGCTGGAAATACGCTCCATATTTTTTAACCATGCTGCTGTCCTTTGGACCCAAAAAACTGACGCAAACCCATTCATCAGTAATCGTCGCCTGCAGCTGAATGGTGACGTCAGTCCACACAGAGGGGCACTGCATGATGGAGGACAACCTTAAACAGGTGCACGCCAGACGACCTCGGTCAGGAACTGGTAGCATCTGGAACAGGTTCACCAGCACCACATCTGGTAAGCCGGCAAGGTTGAGCTGGTCATAGTGGTCGTCTCCCTTGACAGCAGCAGCTGGGCTTCTCTTGCTGAGTGGAGGTGGATCCTGCGGGAGAGTGGAGAGCAGGTCAGCCAGTTGATCCATTCTGCTCTGTGACCTGAGAAACAGATATGACTGATTGTCCAAGGCATACCGTGTGATGCTTATAGTGAATAAACAACTAGGAAAATGAGGGTGCAGAAGCCCAATATGCATAGGTCTGCCATGACCTTAGTGCAGACACCATGACTTAAGGGCCTGCAGCCAACAGGACGTTACACTCACCTCTACACTGCCTAGGTGAAGGGAAGAAATGGAACAATGAAAGCTAGATGCTTCTCTGCTGGCCAAATATGGGATGATGAAATATATATGACACTACGGAAACATCATTCTGTTATCAAGTAATTGAAATAAACCAGCTGGGACAGGAATATCTAATAGTATTTTTTTCACAATCCTCTCTAGTTCTTTATCTAATGGTAGATGCACTGAGAACCTGAGGTCGTTATGTCTCAGAAAAGACACTCCCTTTGTTCCACCACTGCTCTTCTATTATTTCAGGTGCTGTTATGTTCACGTGTGAGAACCTTTATTGTTTGTTTTTTTGTTGGAAAGGTGAGTGAACTTGTGCGTGCGTGTGTATGTGCGTGAATGTGTGTGCGCGTGCGTGCGCGGATGTGTTTCTCTGTGTGCGTATATGAGTGTGCGTGTGTACGTATTGTTGAGAGAGAGAGAGAGAGAGAGAGAGAGAGAGAGAGAGAGAGAGAGAGAGAGAGAGAGAGAGAGAGAGAGACAGACAGACAGACAGACAGACAGAAAGGAGCGGCTGACACACGAGCCTTCCCGCCCGTACACTTCGGAAGTACCGGTCGAACTCGATCCCAAACGCAGCGTCTGTCATAGTAAACGTAGGCTACATCTCAAACGGACTTCGGCATCCAGTTCAACCCGACCGTTCGAGATACACAGTGATCTATTCGAAACGGACAGTTAATATCCTCCAACCAATCAACGCGCTCAGCATTGAGCAAACACCCATGACACAAGGAAAAATGGCGTCGTCCAGCAAGGAGGTCAGACTGTCCGATTCGAAGACCAAACATTTGATTGAATCGTACCAAGGCCATGATGTACTTTTGAATGTCAACTCAAAAAATTATAAGAATCTAAATATTCGAGAAAAAGCTTGTATTCAATTGTACAGTCCTTTGAAGCGGAAAGTTTTGAAACTTCGTGAAGCACTCTTGTCCGTTCGACATTGACTGGTCGGACCGCACAGGTTCAAACGTTTCGTCTCAACCGTACGGACGAACAGGCTCGTGTGTCAGCAGCAGAGAGAGAGAGAGAGAGAGAGAGAGAGAGAGAGAGGGAGATAGAAGGTCGATGAACTAGAATTATTCAAGTGAACTTCTCTAATTATTTCTGTAGGTATTTTGACCCGTTGCAAAATCTGGGGGTTAGTGAAAATCCCTCCCTCACTCTCCCCCATCCTTTACCCCCATTTTTTGGGGTCTATTTATGCAGCCGTAATGGGATTTACATGTGGGATCTGTTGTTGTGGTTGTTGTTGTTTTTGATTGTTTTCGGCTAACTTCTACCCAGACGAAATTGGAAATGAAATGAGGCAGGGAACAGTAAACAATAAACAGTAAACAGGTGGGGGGTAGTCTTTGCTCCCATAAGGAAACCTAACACAGAGTAACTTTTAGTCAAGACTGGCACAGCCTTTTAAACTTGAATAAAGTCAGACAAATACAAAGACGAACAATCTAATAGTGGGGGAAAACAAGCGCAGCCAACGACTAAATTGTCTTCATAGCGTAGGCTCAAAGATTGGCCCCCTACATTTTATACTATTTGCATAATATCTGTAGTTTTTCAGCAACTTTTTTTCCTCCCCACACTTTCATTTGGTTTCCTTTACTACTCTTCGCTGGCTGCTTCGGGGGTGCTACTGGATTCTTTTTTGCACACCCTTGGTGGTGAGAACACCATGGTATTATGGACTGTGGTGTGGTGTGTCTCTATTTGACGCCAGGAGCACAGATACAGCCAACCGTGTCTCTCTGATGAATTTCCGACCCAGCGGACGAAAGGCCTCGTAGCAGGCAATACAAATATATTTGCCTTTAAAATGGATAGCGATGGTTTCCTTATGCAGCCAGTGAAAAATTTTCATATTTTCTTAATTTCATGTTCCCCAGTTTTTACATTTTCAACCTCCTGCCCCCCCCCCCTCCCTCCTTCTTAAGTTCAAAGTTTTGCCAAGTCATTACTATAAAAACAATTTTTAGTTGTTGGCCTGCGCTTGTTTTCCCCCACTATTAGATTGTTTGTATTTGTCTGACTTTATTCAAGTTTAAAAGGCTGTGCCAGTCTTGACTAAAAGTTACTCTGTGTTAGATTTCCTTTTGGGAGTAAAGACTACCCCACCTGTTTACTGTTTATTCTACCCAAACATTAAAAACCCACGAACGAGCGAGCTCCGTTTTCTGTCGCTTCTATCGTCATCTTCCTTGCTCTCTCAAAGGCATTCGTCCAACCTCGCTTATCTCCCCTAATACAACCAGGGTCGGCTTGTCCCACTCGATGCTTACACCCCAAAGACAATCAGTATCTGGCCGCCGTAGTACAACTCACCAGTGGAGACGCTGTCTGATACCGTGTCACTTCCCTGGTGTTCAGCGGTACTTTTAGCTGTGATGGTTCACGTGCAGTACAATTTTAAACAACGTATTAATTGCTTGTTTATCTTTTATTTACCAACAAAACACCGCAGTATTCGGTGAAGGCAGGCGCTTGTTTGTAACGAAAAAGTCAGAGAATGCCAATTACATTTTGTAAAAACTCAGCGACAGTCTGGGAATTTTATTTTTCACCTACGAGCTCTGGCGAAGGCACGGTTGTTTTGCCTGTTGCGCCATGGTCTACAGCGAGACGGCCTGCTGAGCGACAGCCTACTGCACAATGGCTACAGCGGCTGACACACGAGCCTCTCCCCGCCCGTACGCTTCGGAAGTACCGGTCGAACCCGATCCCAAACGCAGCGTGTGTCACAGTAAACGTACGTCTCAAACGGCATTCGGCATCAAGTTCAACCCGACTGTTTGAGATACGTCGTGATCTATTCGAAACGGACAGCTAGTATCCTCCAACCAATCAACGCTCAGCATTGAGCCGACACCCTTGGCACATAGAAACAATGGCGTCTTCCAGCAAGGTGGTCAAACTGTCCGATTCAGAAACCAAACAATGAATTGAATTGTATCAAGGCCATGATGTGCTTTGGAATGTCAATTTCAAAAAATTATAAGAATCTGAATATTCGAGAAAAAACTTTGTATTCAATTGTACAGTCGTTTGAAGCGGCAAGTGGGATCACAATGACCTTTCACCTCACATCCGTTTTAAAACTATCGTGAAGCACTCCGTCCGTTCGACACTGACTGGTCAGACCGCACAGGTTCAAACGTTTTCGTCTCGACGGTACGGGCGGGGAGGCTCGTGTGTCAGCCGCTTGAGTGACTGCCTACTGGGAGACAGTTTTCATGACAACGTGGGCCTGTCTGCCATCTTAATAAGTATAAAGTAGACAATAACAGTAAATAAATAGGGTAACTTTTGCTCCCATAAGAAAACCAAACACAAAGTAACTTTTATTCAAGACTGGCACAGCCTTTTAAAACTTGAATAAAGTCAGACAAATACAAAGACGAACAATCTAATAGCAGGGGATAAACAAGCGCAGACCAAACAACTCAACTGTATTCATAGTAATGACTTGGCAAAGATTTGAACTTGGAGGGGGGGGGGGGGACGTTGAAGATGGAGAAACTGGGAACATGAAATTAAGAAAATATATTACAGATGTGAAAACTCTTCCCTAGCTGCATGAGCGAACCGTCGTAATCTCTTTCGAAGACCGATCTATTTGTATTGCCTGCTCCGAGGCAGACTGTAAGTAGACAGTTCAACAACTGGTCGTCTGATGGTGGTGATGTCCACCAACCGAGGTTGTGTGGACAATGACTGTGCACTCAGGTTTAAATAAATGATGCCCTTTACATTCTTTGACTTTAATGTTCCTTGCATGCTACTGTTCTTGGCAACAAGTGACTATATGATCGTT
>JADBJO010010716.1:35000-40000 GCA_016801955.1 Conus betulinus | reverse complement strand
ACAGCTGTTTTGATATGGGGAACTCACAACTTGTCGTAATAGAAACAATTTTTTTCTGTGAAGGTGATAAACCACTTTATTGAATATTCTATTTTACAACACACTAGGTTAGTTTTATTTGGTCAACCTTTGTGACTGTTATTCAGGCAAGTGCTGTGTGTGTCATAAGATGGCCATTTTGATTATGCTTACTGTGACTGAATGACAACAAATAAACGAGACTGAAGAGAAACCATGTGTAGGTCCACTGTGTACAAGTACAATGCCAGCTTTTCATTGTTAAAATTTTCTCATTTCTTGATTGTTCTTTTCAAGTGAAATGCACGTAGAAAAATGTCTGCCAGACCGAGAATTCATGAACGATAACTCTCTGAAAACCGAACATATTCAGACCAAGAAGGTTTAGATCAAGGGGAGAGCGCACGCCGTACTTTCTTCCGCTAAGGCCACTGAAGCCAGTGGGCGGAGCTTATCCGCCATGTTGGATAACCCAAAACATCGATCTGGTGTTGAGGTTTTGCGGTCTACTTAGCGTTGTGTTTCCACACAGTCAAACGGAATTGGAATGCGATAAGAAACAGAAACGATCACATCAAAGTTACATCACTCTCCTCTCTCTCTCATTTTTTTAATGATGTTGCGTAATTGACTGGAAACGCCCGAAAGTTGAAGGAAAAGCAGAAACAATCAGCGGCACGTCGCATCGCACAGACACACTAAGCACTGTGCACAGTTTGTGTACACAGCTTTGGAAAGGCTTGTAAACCGCACATATGCAAAAATCAATATCATCATCTTTTATGTGATGTATTTGTCTTATGAAGTATAAAATATCAACAAACTTCCGGATTTCCCTCAATCAATAAGATTCATTCATTCATTCATTCATTCATTCATTCTCTCTCTTCTCTCTCTCTCTCTGCCTTTGCTCATTTCAACGGAGTAAATGTCTGTATGGTGGGGTGGGGGGTGGGGGGTGGGGGTGGGGGGGGTCTTTTGTCTTATGATGTTAGTCACTGAGAGGTGAAGGAGTAGGGTTTTTTCTGTTTGTACCGTTGTTTAGACGGCTAGATCTATGTAAACAAGCCAATTGCAAGCTTATTCTTTTCCCTCAACCCACGTTTCCCGTATGACGTTTCAGACGGATTTTTGCTAAGCCTGAGGTCAAAAATCTCCCAGTCTGCATTTGACAAACAGTCCGAGTTTCAATAAATGCATAGCGAATCCTAACTAAAGTTTACTGATAACATTGGTGAAATTTTGCAACTCTCTCTCTCTCTCTCAACAGCTCGAGTATATGAAATATTGCTGGCTGAGCAATACAAACAAACAAAAACAACAAGAAGTCATTTGACACAATTACTCACCAGTAAGTTATCGGCCAGAAAATAAAACCAGCTTGTTGGAAACTTGTCTGCTTTTACATTTCAGGTTTTGTTTCAGATCTAAAGTGTATTTCCTGCCAGCATAATAGTATCTCACTTGCAAATATGTTTCCACAGTAGCTTTCATAAGAAGCACAACATGATTATTGAAGGGATCCTGATCAAACATATGAAACTGCATAGACGTGAACAGTTCTTTTCCAACCAATGTTTCCAGTATGGCACGCACAAGTTTGCGACACTGTACGTTTGAAATACATCTTGAGTCTTGGTTGAAAGACACTGAAACAAATCGCCTGAAAAACATTTCTGCTGCAATGCATATGATGACGTCGGAGGAAGGTGTAGCCAGTGCACCTCTGGTTTTCTCATTGATTAAAGAATGCATAGAGCTCTTGTTCTTCGTTGTGTCCACCTCAATCAGTGCACCAACACAAGTTTCACACATGAACAGTCTTTTCAGTTTGCACACAGCAAAGCCTGCAATGTAAACAACAATTTTCTGTGAGCACTGTGATAACTGAGAGGCTGAAGGAGAAACATAACAATGGTCAGTGCAGTCATCATCCACCATCATGGTCTTCTGGTGAGAAATGTTTATGGCCCTTGCTGACGAACACTCTCATTTTCATTGCTAATGTAACTCTTTCTACTTGAAACATTTAACACAGGAACACATTGCAATGGCAGACAGTTACCCCGCAGGACTTCTTGAATTTCATTATGCATTAACAACTTTTTGCAGGCCCCAGAAAACTGTTTACAACTTCGATTATTGTTGCAGCCAAACATGCTTCTGATTTTACCAAAGAACAACTCGATGTGATCCTGGCTAAATTTATAACTCAGCAAGAATGTAAGGTTGCCCTTCTGAATTAATGTTGAGTACAGTGCAGTTAAGCTGTTGATACACAAAAGAAAGCCAATAAATCCTGTTTTTCTGTTACTTGTTGTCATGGGTTTACCGTTTCTGCTTTCTGACAAAGACAAAATATAATCTTTGGCTTTTGACAAAAAAATCCAGTACTTTTTCAATATTTTTCTCACTGAGAGGCGTCTTCCAGTTACATGCTTTTTAAATTTCTGGAGTTCAAGATGTCAAAAAGAGCGCTGAAAGTTTTTATAAATTTATTGTCTCTTCACACCCTTCAAACTCTTCAAATCCTTCTTTCAGGCAAAAGGACAGGGATGTTGCAACAGATTCACTGAGAGTCTGTGCCACAAGCTTCACATTCATTTTCTTTTTTTGCCATTGAATATGGGCAGACCTCAATTTATTGCCAGTATGTAAGCCTTCGGCTTCTTGAAGCTTTTCCAAAGAAACAACATACTGCCAGTTTACAACACGTGAACCTGCCCACAAAGAACCTTTTGAGCCCAACGTGTTTTGGACAAGTTTTAACATGTGACATGCATCAAGAAAAAAACATACACAGGCTCATTTGTCACGGGATGAGAAAAAGAACTGATAATTGTTCCATCACTGTTCACACAAAACACCCAAAAGCCTCAACATTGCCAAGTTTGCAGCCTGACCATCATGAGTGACAGCCACGACTGTAACACCAGTGTCGTTAAGTCTAGTCAAACATTGTAACAAGTTTTTTCCTCTCTTTGCCATTTAAGCATGAAAAAATATACGCAACAGGTAGCTTCCAGTTGCTGTTCAGACTTGTCAGCATAAAAAACTAATGCTTCTTTGGCCAAAGGCAGTGTCATCGTCTAATAATTGAGTACCCATGTCGATATGCCCATAATATACTGATTACCGTCAAAATCCACTTGCTGTCTTAAGGCCATTTCATCAAATGACAGGCAACAGACTACATTTTTCCCCTTCTTCTTCTCTTCTTGTACCAGAGTTGTCAGGGCTGCAAAAATGAGTTTTCAGTAAATCCAGGCTTACCATCCACAGCGCTAAACCACTTGGCAAGTGTGGATGGGTGAGGAAGGCAAGTATCAAATACTTTTTCTGATATAGTTGTATGCCTTGGGCGAATAAAAGTGAAGAGTGAGCGCAAAGCTTCTTAATTCAGGAGTGTATTTCTCTTTTAATGTTTTATCATCATGTTTCTTAAGTTGACGTTTCAGTAAATCTGACACTCCACTGGCACAGGTTTCTAAAACATCCACACTGGTGGCACTCATCAATTGATGCTTCCTGAGCTCATCTAGGACAGATTTTAGTTCAGCATTTTTCTTTGTCAATCGCCTCCTTGACTGCAGCAAAACTTTGATTTTTTTCCTGGAAGAAGCTACTTTTCCTTCAGTCTCCTCCAACTTCCTTTTCAGTGTACCTTTGTCAGGAGATGTTAGGGATGCAGGAACAGAATCAGGAGTGGGCACAACAACAGGTGATTCTTCAGGTAGCTCCGGTTTATTATGGAGGTTTGTCCTGTTGCTGGGGGGGTTTTCGTTTCTTTCTCTTGCATTGCAAGTATGTAGGGAAGGCAGGAAAAATAGATGGAACTGCACCATCACGTAGCCGGACACAAGCAATTGCTGTCCTATCTACCACACTCTCTTCGAAATGCTCGGAGCAGAGCACTGCTGATGTAGACGGCACATAATCATCTTTACGTCGCTGTGCAGCAATCCACCGTTGCTGAAGTGATTCTTCTTTCGGAAATCTGGTGAAAATACAATATTTCACTAAGACAGAGACTTAGACATTTTATTACGCAGGGATATTAAAGATCAAATGTAATTGGACCTAGTGTTCCATGAGAGAGAAAGAGAGAGAGAGAGAGTGTGAGAGAGTGAAAGTGACAGAGAGAGAGCAAGGAAAGACAGAGAGAGAGCGAGGAGAGAGAGAGAGAGAGAGAGAGAGAGAGAGAGAGAGAGAGAGAGAGAGAGAGAGAGAGAGAGAGAGAGAGAGAGAGAGAGACAGAGAGACAGACAGAATGAGAGACTGTTTCAATTACTATCGCGTATCACTATGTATTCATAGTACTAAATTAATAGTAAAAAGTTTACCCCTATTCCAACTCGCAAAGCTCCCCCAACATGTAGGCACACACACACACACACACACACACACACACACACACACACACACACAAAGAAAACACGCACACACACACACACACACAAAAACACGCACACACACACACAACACAACACACACACGCACACACACACTGAGGGGGCCCTTGCACCGGCTCTGTGGCTCTGGTGCCGTGGGCAAGGCTCCTCCACTATAATCAAACTTTCGCCCATCCTGCCAGAATAGCATATGCCCCTCTGCTATCTGGCCGTCATAGTCGAAAACAACTGACTGACTGGCATCGCGCATCACTACTAAGGCCTAGATCTACGTGCAGCACATTCTTGACACAAGTCGCAGCGTCAGAACAGGCTCCACGTCTCACTCTGTCACAGTTGACCTGACCAAACGGCCTCTGTGTGTGCCAAACAGTCCTAGCACTAACCCCATAATCATAATGAAAGACTCTCTAGCCTAGTCAGGAAAGCATTATATTTTGTAAGTCTACCTCAATACCAAATTTCTTCTTCTCTCTGTATTCTAGAATGATTCCAAACCTTAGAATGCTTTCGTGCAGCCCGGCCCAGATGAACAATCCCGACACCACTGATCTGACAGTTAGATCTAAT
>JADBJO010010716.1:25000-27500 GCA_016801955.1 Conus betulinus | reverse complement strand
AGAACAACATTCTGAACATGCTTTTTAAAGAGTAAGCTTAAATATTGTAGCTAGGTGTGCTATCTTTCGATCAAGGTTTTCTTTTTTCCTTTCTTTTCTTTTTCGTTCTGCCCCTCCTGTTTCCTGTCCTAACCATATTTGCACTTCACATTCATTCAAAATCATGATGTAATCATTTCTCCTCTAAAAAGCCTTTGCAAGAAGAGTATAATTTAGGGACATGTCTTAGCACGACTATGATTGTGTTCTTTTAATTCATACTGGAAATTTATTGTGCATCAGTTTCATGGTTGTCGATTGAGAAAAGAACAAAAGATAAAGACAGTAGCGACCATTATCTCATGCAGTTGACAACGTGGATAAGAACATTTTAAATGGTTGTAGAACTGAATATATTGATTCAAACACAAATTTTCGGACAGGTCATCGTTCAGTGTTTAGGAACTTACGATCTGAAAAAAAGCTGTAAACTTTCTGCAAACAAACAATGGAGCTCATCAGTTTACACACACACACACACACACACACACACACACACACACACACACACACACACACACACACACACGCACACGCGGAAAGTGGGGAGGGGGAGGGAAGGAAAGTTCTGGTGAGTAGTAGTGTAACAAGGGTTGTGCGCATGACAGAGGAAGGACCATCACTGTTGGGAGTCAGCTGGAAGAGAGCAGCGCAAGGGAAGGTTCAGAGTGGCGCTGGCTGTGACCAGAACAAGACTTGTGAGTAGTTTGTGAATGTTACTTTGTTGCACTAACTGAGAGTCTGGCACAAACTGCATACGTTCCATCCCATTCTTTGAATGCAAGGAAAGTTTGGAATTCATATCACGTGTTGTAAACGACAGTTACAGATACTAAGAAAAGCAGTCTTGTTGGTGTTTGATGATGTGTGAAGTTTGAATACTGTGCGACGTATTATAATAGGGAGTAACAAGAATTGATGATGTATGTTGTGTTGTTGCAGCCTCTTGATGTGTTATGGGAAGTTTGGACGTAATGCCACAGATTGTAACATTCAGTTACAGTACAATAAAATTACGTACATTACTTACGAATGCAGTGTTGTAGTTGGTTTTTGCTCATGTGTAAGGATAAATCTGTACTTTGTGCTAAGGCGTCTGCAGGTATTAACAAAGAAAGGAGTGTTGTTGGTCTTTATAATGTGAAGAGAATGTTTCGATTTCCTGCTACATTTTCAAAATGGAGCGACTGATGGCAAAATTTGGAAAGAGAGGGGGTTAGTTACCGCCAAAGACATTGGCAAACAAAGCACAGGACAAGACACAATGCATTTCGACCTCTTGGGTTTCTTCAAGCAAAAACATAGATCACATTTAACATTTAGGACAGTGCAAAGAACGAAGAGAAACTTTTCTGATGACATTTCCTTCTGGTGGCCATTCTCCACATGGGCATCAGATAAGTCTCTCTTCATTCTTTGTTTGTACTGTCCTAAATGTCAAATGATTTCTTTTTTTTTGCTTTGAAGAAGACCCAAGAGGTCGAAATGCGTGTCTTGTCCTGTGCTTTGTTTGTCAATGTCCTTGGCAGTAACTAACCCCCTCTCTCTTTCTAAAATTCCTGCTAGAGGTGATAAAAGGTACTTGCAAAGGTATCAAGGTAAAAGCAGTGTACTGTACAAAAGCAATTGCAAGTATTCAGTACGACAGTAGTTATGTTAGCGTTTATCAATGTGTAAAGTTTTTATATCCTATTCTACATTGGCCTCCTGGTCTTGGCACTTGCAGCTTTCTATGCAATGTTGTTTTTATTTTTATTGATGTTTAAAGGAGGGTCAGGTCTCACAAAGTTTGGCGGGTGCATGAGTGCACATACGTGTGTGTGAGTACAGAGATAGATAGCCTTGGTGTGTTAAGCCTGACTAACACATCAACTCAGTTCACTTAAGATTTCTCTAGTCCTAGACAGAGCTAAAAAAGTATTGCAGAATTAAGTCTAAAAGATGTTTTGTGAATTCAGGCAGTTATATGCTGTGGAAAATGTATTTTCTCTTTCAACCCTGCATTCTCAAATTTGAGTACCAGGGTCTATAAAATACGTTCAGTTCAAAACCAAAGTGCCTCCTTTTCAGCCCAACTCAACTTCTTCATTCCCTGGTTTCCTATGTCAGATTCCAAAATGTTGGTGGCCATGTGTTTATTAATGTGATATGGAAAGTTTGAACTTCATCGTACGCATTGTAATAGGCAGCTACAACTTACAAGCAGGATGGTGTTCATCACGTGAAAAGGAAAAATAGTTGAAACTGGGAATGGAATTTCGAATATCAGCAAATCCTCTCAGGTTACTTTTTTTTCTTAAAACATATATGCTGGCTCTCTTTTCCCTCCCTCCCTCCCTCCATCTCTCTCTCTCTCTCTCTCTCTCTTCTCTCTCTCTCTCTCTCTCTCTCTCTCTCTCTCTCTCACTCCAAATCCCTCGCCTCTTCCTTTCTCTCTGCTCTTTGTGCTGTTGCTGCCATT
>JADBJO010010716.1:0-22500 GCA_016801955.1 Conus betulinus | reverse complement strand
TGTGTGTGTGTGTGTGTGTGTGTGTGTGTGTGTGTGTGTGTGTGTGTGTGTGTGCAAAAAGCTCTATTATTATCTTTTTACAACAGGCTTTAACACAAGGCATCTGCTGTCGTTGCATCGAGTTCGGCCCATTGTCTGTCTGCTGAGAGATAGCACACAATTCCATCCAGGTTCACCTTTCAAAAGATGGTGAGGCCCGGGTGGGTGGGTAGGGGGGAGAGGGGGGAACGTGAGGGATGGGATGACGGCGGGGGGGGGGGGGGGGGGGGGGGGGAGCGGCGGAGGGAGAAGGAGGATTGAGGAGGCTGGAGAGAGAGGGGGGAGGAGAGTGGGTGGGAAGTGTGGGGGGGGGGGGGGAGAAAGCTGGAGTGGGTAGTGTCACAAGGGCTGTGCGCGTGACAGCAGAATGACTGTCACTAATAGTCCTGAATCAGTTGAAAGTGGGCAGCACAAGGAAACAGACGGAACTTTTACAGTGGTGGAATCTGTGACCAGAACAAGACCTGTGAGTAGTTTGTTTGTGAATGGCGCTTGGTTTCACTAACTGTCAGCACAAACTACATACAATCGAGCGCATTCTTTGAATGGATTAGTGATTTCTGGAATTTCTCTTTCTTTGATACAGTGGAAGATACAATAACAGACAAATACAGGACAAAGGTGCAGAAAAATCAAACTGAAAACCATTCCAGTGGAGTAATGAATTTTTAATGATGAATTTCATGACTGGTTATATCTATAGGGTACACATGGTTACTGTTAGTTATTCTTTCCAGCACATGGCTGATATAACATTAATTTGCTGAGAATCAGGGATCATGTGTGATTTATGTGTGTTTGTGGCTTTAGCAGTGACAAAAGTGAGATTTTGTTGTTCTTTTGTTGTTTTAAGTGGTTGCTTTTTATTAAGGATGATGAGATGATTATTTATTTATTTATTTTGTAAAATTAGAGTACTAAAGAGTAAACATTCAACCTTTGTGTCTGAAAACTTTAAATTCAATCGTCACAGATGGCACATGGGGTGAATTATTACTGTAATGAATGCTATTTTCGACCTTCCCTTTTAAACTCTCATTTATTCATTCTCTTGTTTTCAAAGACAAAGTAGCATGATGTATCGTAAGCTGTGTGTGTGTGTGTGTGTGTGTGTGTGTGTGTGTGTGTGTGTGTGTGTGTGCGTGCGTGCGTGCGTGCGTGTGTGTGTGTTTGTGTGCGTGCGTGCGTGTGCGTGCGTGCGTGCGTGTGTGTGTGTGTGTGTGTGTGTGTGTGTGTGTGTGTGTGTGTGTGTGTGTGTGTGTGTGTGTGTGTGTGTGTGTGTGTGTGTGCGCAGGCCTATCTTAATGCATGTGTGCGCTTCAGTTGGGAAGGAGACACTGTGGGTTAGAATTCTAATGATGATGATGATGATGATAAAGATAGTAATAACAATGATAATGATGATGAAAATCTTGAAAAATAGTGATATTATGACAATAGTAATTGTAGTATTAATAGTGGCTATACACACATAAACGAAAATAGTAATTATAGTATTAATAGTGGCTATACACACATAAATGACAATAGTAGTTGTAGCATTAATAGTGGCTATACACACAGGAGGGGAGAAAGGAGATGGGTCAGAGTATTGTCGAACAACATGGTTGTAGTGGCAACAGTGTTAGTGGCGATGATGATGATGATGATGATGGTAATGACCATGATGATGGTGATACAAAGAAAGAAACAAAAAGATCCTTGGCTAGGGTGACATTAAAGTCAAGTCATGCTGTTTCCTGAAAAACAGCGTTTGAAATTTAAAAAACAAAGTTGATAATACATTTCCGGTATGAAAGTACCTCATGAATCTGCGTGTAAAAAGAAAAACAGAAGGAAATGCTGGTGTGATGCGATCAACACTTTTTTTTTTTATATCAGCTCTCAGTTCAACATAATACGGCACATGATGCCTTTAAACAATCACAATTCTGCACTGTATATGTGTCAAATCTATAGAAACTTTGTTATTTTTTTTTCTCGTATACATATATTGAAAAGCATAATCATTTAACATAAGGAATAGTTTCGTAAAGCACATTCAACAAAGGTTCAAAGTGGGGAAAAAAGATCAAACATTCATAAGGCACACATTCAAATTAAGCCAAGACAAACATCAAACGTTCATAGTGAATTCAGACATTAAAACAATAGGTCTCGGCTAAAGAGTATCTGAATATAGTCCCTGCAACACATAAATATAATCAAAAAGAAGGTGCAAGAATGTACAGCAAAAGTACACAAAGGGGCCTTCCCATTGTGAAACAATAGGAAGTAAAAACGAAATCTTTGCAATCAACGAAACAGTTACTTCATATATCATAGCATGAACAAAACGGGCTCCCCGTTGCGAACGGCAGGAGATACGAACAGCCAAAACCATGGATAATAAAGGTAGAGCAGGTTTCAGTGTTATCAAGGAACATATATAAACGGCAGGAGTTAACGAACAATGAATGAAATAAACGAACGTCCAACTTTCCACAGCAGGGCATCACCTGGGCCGTATAACAGTTACATAGTTGTATGAGAAATGGTCAGAAAAACTGGAAACCACCACTCATCTGCACAGTGTCCACATTTTGATCTGATTTTAAAAATCACACACTGCACGTCAACCAGCCAACTAGATCTATTTTTCTTTCTCTGTAGACACACCCACCTCAGGACAGCGCTACTGCTCCTCAGGTTTCACTGTTATACTCTGGCCATCAATGGCTGTTGTTTTTCAGCCCTGCAGTGGACCCAGGGGTGTAAAGATAACGAACAAATAAACGCTCATAAACTAACCTATGCTGGAAACAAATAAGCAAACAGACCGACCGAAGGCTATTGCACACAAAACAGCCTCATGAACGCACAAAAACACTGAACAACATCCAAGTTATTATCTGTATAATTACATAGCTAAATATCGCACGACCATTCAGTCGCTCAGATGATAAAACATTCAAATAAACAGGTATAACATTTGTTTGTGGATAGGTAGCAACCCAGAGAGACAGAGGAATCATCAAAAATGACCTTCACTGACAGGATCTTAATCTCTTAAACAAGCCGACGCCTGGTTTGGTCACCGTGACTTAACCCTGTCCGTCTTACCAGCCGCTAAGACCGACGTACACATGTCACCTTGTCTAGTGTTCGAACACCAGGAACCTGCAGGGCGTTAAAACTTTATCCACCAATCACAATCAAAGACAGCAAAGCATCGCTTTGTATGTTACTAACAATACAATCTGTGATAATCCAGAATTGCTGTTTTCAGTTTCAGACTTATTAGATGTCCGTCCCTCTTCAGTTGCAGAGCGACTGTATAAATGCTGGTGGAAATTGAGTATTTCACAATTCCAGTTAATAAGAAACTGGAGTTTGAACAATGAAATGTAAAAACAGAGAAATCTTAACTTCTGTCTGCTAGTATTGTTTCACTAAGATAGAACCCTATCTGCCCTCATTCTAGGTAACACCGAGCCAAACCATAGGCAAAAACCATCAACATACTTTTATATTCACACACGTTTGAATAATGGGATCAGCATTACAGCCTTTACCGCAATCTGTTCAGTTAAGAAATGGCCTTAGAGCCAGGGTGCAGGGAGTTTATAGGCCTCCCAGCCTCTTTCAATGAGATCTTTCCATTTATGGCCATCGCCACGTCTGAGTCATAATGGAACCTTTAGAAGCATCTATTTCAAATGATGTCGGATCCGGTTCTGCCGGGCTGCCGTAATTGTCTCCAAACCTCAAACTGACATTTTACCCCACACGGCCCGACAAACAATGGGCAGTCCATCATGTAAGTGGCTGGATCTGGAATGGCGCAGGAGGCCATCAGGACAAACCTTCAGACCCTGTGTCTAAGGCAAAATCTGGCATGTGTCAACTATCGCCAACGACTTCCACCTGTGGAAATTTACCTCTCTTAAGGCTCAAGCCTGCTCAGCAAAAGACAACACCAACTTCGGCGTCACGGACTCCCAGGACTCTCTCTCCTTGGCCTCTAATTGGTCTCCCCATACCGATCCATCGAGACCAGCCATGGTCAGAGGGAGGCCCAAAACCCCTCCTCAGCAAAGGTAACACCGATTACGGCATCACAGAAGTCCAATGGCTGACTCCCCAGCCTCTAATTAGCCAAGTTCTAAACCAGTCTGCCCAAACCAGCTGTAGCCAAAATGTCTGTCGTCTGGCCACAGTCTCCAGACGTCTTTAACTGACATTCCAAACCACCAGCTTAGCTACCCCTCACTGCCATCCATCCATTAGGAGAAGCTGCATTTGGGTCAAATCCCTCGCAGATGGTTCCTCTGTTGGTGAAATGATTTTAAATAGGTCCCATCCTACATTTGAGGGACTAACTCTTGCAAACTCTCTTTTCTGAAAAATTGGACAGAATCATGCACTTTACAATGGTACAGAAATAATTATAGAGAAGTTCACTTGAATAATTCTTGTTCATCAGCCTTCTCTCTCTCTCTCTCTCTCTCTCTCTCTCTCTCTCTCTCTCTCTCTCTCTCACTCACACACACACACACACACACACACACACACACACACACACACACACACACACACACACACACGCACGCACACACACACACACACACGGGCGCCTTTCCAACAAAAAACAAATAAAAGAAAAGTTGACAGTGAACATAACAGTACCTGAAATAATAGAAGAGCAGTGGTGGAACAAAGGGAGTGTCCTCTCTGAGACATAACGACCTCAGGCTCTCAGTTCATCCAGCGTAAGATAAAGAACTAGAGAGGATTATGAAAAAAATGCTGTTAGATAATCCTGTTCCGGTTGGTTTATCCCAGTCATGTTGATAACAGAAGAGTGTTTCTGTAGTGTCATATCAATTTCATCATCCCTTATTTGGTCAAGAGAGAAGCGTCTAGCTTTCATTGTTCCATTTCTTCCCTTCACTAAGGTAGTGTAGAGGTGAGTATAACGTCCTGTTGTCCAGAGGCCCTTAAGGACTTGCCCATGGCAGACCTGTTTATATTGGTCTTGTGCAGCCTCGTTTTCGTAGTCATGTATTCTCTATGAGCATCACATGGTATGCCTTGGACAATCAGTCATGTCTGTTTCTCAGGTTACAGAGCAAAATGGAGCAATTGTCTACCCTAAGTTCAACTCTTGCGCAGAATCCACCTCCACCCAGCAAGAGAAACCCAGCTGCTGCTGCCAAGGGAGACGATCACCATGGGCAGCCCAGCCTTGCCGACTTACCCAGACGTGGTGTTGGTGCTCCTGTTCACGATGCTGCCAGTCCCTGACCGAGGTCGCCTGGCGCGCACCTGTTCAAGGCTGTCTTCCTTCATGCAGTGCCCCTCTGTGTGGACTGACGTCATCATTCAGCTTCATGCGACGAATACCGGCGAATTGGTGGACGTCAGCTTCCTAGGTCCACAGGACAGCAGTATGGTTAAAAAATATGGAGCGTATTTCCAGCGCGCTACCATTGTTTTTCCATCTAGCAGGATTTCACAGGAAGTTAGGGACATGTTGTCTCACTTTACTCAGAGAGGAGTCAAACTGAAACTGATTATACAGCTAAGTAATAGCTTTCCCAGGGCGGCAAGGAAACATTCGTCCCTTGACGAGCGAACTTACAATGTGATAGGTATGAGAGACACATTCAGTTCATCCACAAGCATCAGTTTTAAATTTTCTGTTGATCATTACAAGTTTTTTTTAGAAACAAAGAAATTCTGCTGGTGTCCCAGACTGGACAGGTTTTGTGGCATGCTCACAAACCTGATCTTGCCAGTACAATGGCCGGAAAAAGAGCTGGTAGAACAATACGGTCTGTCCCCTACACCCACAGCAGCTCTAATTTCAAACTTTCCTGCTCTGAGGAGACTTACATTAAGCCTCCACAACGCCAGTGAAGAACTGCTGCGTGAACTGTCTGATTCCTCGGGCAGGCGGAGTCCATTGCGCAGTCTTGTTCTCCAACACGTCGATGGGAGAGAGAGTTACAGTAGGACGGAGGCTTTCCCGCAGTTGTCATCAGCTGCTTGGAGCAAACTGACATCAGCGTGTCCTTCTCTGACCGTTGAATGTTATTTTGCCTGCGATCACATGCCCCCTCTAAGTCGAGTGATAAAAACCGGAAACGCCGTTGGTCAAACTGAAAGTCACTTGTGTGTACTCTGACACTGACAGGGCCCAGTTTACCCAGGTGTGCACAGAACACAAAACCACCCTTCGGTTCTCTTGTCTCTCTGTTGGCATTGCCCTGAGCATTGGACGAACCCAGGAATACTTGAGGAGAACAGGATGGGATGTCCTACTCTGAGAGATGTCTCATCTATACCACTTCTGTGGCACTGCATCCACGCCGCTCATTCTGCCCCTCCCCCTGTCACAGCCTGGCCTGTTCTGCCACAACTTCGTCACTGGCAGTCTGTCAATTCGTCGTAAGGCGACCCGCCAGAGAAACAATGGACTGTACTACTGTCGAGTCACTTCGGCAATGTTCTGTGTGCTTATTCCGATCCAACATGCGCAGGACACCAACTACTAGCTCTACTGACGACACAATAATGGATTAGTCGCGAAGCCAGCGTGAGTAAGCTGTCGTATCAGAGAGCTGTACCACGTCTGTCCATCGACAGTCCACATGAATTTGCCAATAGCCATAAACCCGACAGAACTAACCAGGGCCATGTCTGTGAACAGGTCATTGAGGTCACCATGAAAGCAGGGCATGGAAGGACACGGAATTGGAGAGATTTTTTGTGCTGGTTGATGAGGAGGAGGATTTAAGATGATGCTACAGATTTCCATTTCAGTGTGAAAACTACATGATAGAGTAGTTTTCCATGCTTACATCTGTAATACATTCTGGCGGCAACCAGAGCTGGATACGAAATTTGAGCGACACGCCCAGAGATGCAGCCATTAAATGGACGAACCTCGACAGTGTAGTTCCAGTGGAGCCCATAGCGAACTCTACCCGGGGAGAAACCGGTCGGGGCAGGAAAATCCCACAAATAAATACCTCTGATGGGAATCGAACCCATTGCCTCTGGACCATGAAGGCTGGATGGCAGGCCCGACCTTTTTCTAAACGTAAATGTTGTGCTTTTTTATTCTGCAACATTAAGTTGTTTTTTGTTGTTTTTGTTTGTTTTCGGGGTGTTGTTTATCTGTAGAGGATACTTTATTTCACTGCTTTTTTTTTTGTTTGTTATAAAACCCATACTTGTTCTTCCTCTTTTTGTCTGTCGACACGAAAAAGGCCAACGTTTCGACCTATACCATCTCCAGGTGTCTTGTGATTCGTTTGTTTGTGTTAAGCGGAGTCATTACACATGGTTTTTGTTGGTGGAGGTGGTTTTTCCATAGATTTCTTTGTGTGTGTTTTTTTTGCTTAATTGTATCAGAGTGATGTACATAGGGGCTACACACACACACACACACACACACACACACACACACACACACACACACACACACACACACCATTAGTAGGACATGGGCGATTTCAGTGGTCAGTCTTAAGATACGGTGATCGCCCTTGTTCGAAAGTGTGATTATTTTTTGTTAGTCTAGAAAGAGAAGGCCCCAGTTGAAAGTTCGAATTCCTGGGAATGTCTTTTATAATTTGTAGTCAAAATAAATACTTATGTAAATTCTAAGTGTCTGTTCATTGAAAGAATGTTATATTGTATTCTGCCTTGTCCTAATCTCTGTCTGCTATGTTTCTGAACGTGTATGAAGAAGTTTCTCTAACACGTCACACTGTCCTATCAATCTCAAACTAGCTCATTTTCTTTTTTCTTTTTTTTTTGTGGCATCAGTTATCGGATCAATGGAGCACCTAAGGCGGTACTCTTTTTTTTCTTCTTTTTTTTTTCTACCCTACGGCCGAAATCCGACTCTTCATTTTTTGGTGCTTCACATTGTCCTCTTCATCTGCAAAGAAAAAAAAAAGTAAAAAAAAAAAAAAACCAGTTTCCACTACTAATTTTTTTTTTTTTTTTTTCTTTTTTCTCCACCCAGTCTCTTACACACCATGCAATGTCTGTAGTTCTCTCAAATGGACATATTTTTGCTGATTTAAGTGTGTTGGCGTTTGATACAAAGTGTCTGGGTTTGTTAATGTTCTAATGTGTGGGTGTATTGGCGCTTTCACTCTGATAATGTGCTGCTTATGTAAATAGAACAACATACATGAAACAAAACAAAAAGTAAAAAAAAAAAAAAACTTGCATTAGCTTCTTTTCTTTCAGTTTTGCCAGAGAGAGAGAGAGAGAGAGAGAGAGAGAGAGAGAGAGAGAGACAGACAGACAGACAGACAGACAGACAGACAGACAGACAGACAGAAAGAAAAAGACGAAGAAATGCTAATAGACGCTTCAGAAATGCACATCAAACGTTCAGAAGTCTGGCGGATGAGGAATGTGGCTGGGATTATAAGAAAAAAAAAGTTTCAGCACCCGTCGCTGTGACTCCCGAACCTGTAAACACTCCCGGTAATCCTCCTGAAGAATACAGACGAAAAGGGCTGCAAGGACGACCCTCGGAGAGATGACAAACACGCACAGGAGACAAAGTCATGGGTCACCTAAGATCTTGGAAATTGGCTATTCCCCAAATATGCTACCCTTATAGCGAAAAGGGGGTCTACAAGGGAGACATGAGGAAGCCAAGAAGCGAGATAATAAGTGTGTGTGTGTGTGTGTGTGTGTGTGTGTGTGTGTGTGTGTGTGTGTGTTATGTGTGCGCGTGTGCACGTGCACGTGCGTGTGAGTGTGCGAGAGCGCGCGTACTTGTGTGTGTGTGTGTGTGTGTGTGTGTGTGTGTGTGTGTGTGTGTGTGTGTGTGTGTGCTTGGGCGTGCTAGAGCATGTGTGTGCTTGCGTGCATGCGTGAGTGTGCGTTGTGTATACATGTATACAATGATAGTCAGCCATACAGCTCTAGGAATGACTAAATATGAGCAAAGACCTGTGTTATTAAGAGCAAGAGCAAGTTTATACATGTACAATAGGACTAATAGGCAAAACAAACGGATAAACACTAAACCAGTGGCTGAGCGCATGCTAATTGTTACCTAGTGGTTCTTTTATTCTTTTTCTTTCGGGGAGAATTACATCTCTAGGTTCTGATGTTGTACAAACGCAGGTTTCTGAACTCTGTCACTTTTTACTTATGCATTTATAAATCGTTGTAACGCTTTCTCAGTTCTATGTGTTGATCGAAAATCATTTGTAATGCCATCAATTTTTTAGTTTTACGTGCAATGCTAGTGGACATTTTCCCCACTTATATAATATGGTTAATCGATTTTGTTATCTGTTTACCTATATCGTCTCTGTGGACTCCAAAGAGAACGTCAGTTAATGACAGTTTCAGAGATGTATCGATTCTCGATGAAATCAATATTTCTATATTTTTCCAAAATTTGTTCACTGGAGGACAGTAGAAAAAAAAAGTTCTATAAAATCAATTTCATCTGTACAGTTATCACACTTGTTAGTTTCTGATACCTTCATTTTTTTAAAAAGAATATTAGTCGGGTAAATGTTGTGGTTTATTTTCCATTGTAGTTCATACAGCCTAACCTCTTTTGTAGATGTTCTTGGTGTTAGCCATATGTGTTCGTCTACTTCAAAGTCGAGTCTTCTACGCCAAAAGTCCTTGCTGTTTGCAGTAACGTTACTCAAATTCCTTGCTCCAGCAACTTTTTTTTATCTCTTTTGGTTTTGTGTTAAATAGATGGGCCTCGCAGTCAGTGGAGTAAACATTGTCAAGAGTAATATTGTTTTCATAAATCCACTCCAGCCATGTTGATGGGAGAGCGTTTCGCAGTGCATTGTATTCAAAAGTTGTACTTGCATTACGATCACCTAAAACTGTCTCCACTTCATTGAGATTAAGCAGTCTATTTTCAGTCTCCACTTCAATGAGATTAAGCAGTCTATTTTCAGTCTCCACTTCATTGAGATTAAGCAGTCTATTTTCAGTAGCGTGCACACACTCTCTGACAAACTGTATTCCCTTTTCTTCCATTCTTGAAAATATAATATATTGCCTTTGTATTTTATCAAGTCATTATAAAATAACATTTGATCTAAAAAGTTACTTGGTGTTATTTCTTCTATATTGGTTTTCCTCTTATTATTCAAATAATGGTAACTACATTTCTCCAAAATTCATTGTCTATTCGTTCGAGTCGCAAGTACCCCTGTCCTACCTTGCCTTCAATTTTCGGAATCGAAGTTCAATATACGTATGCATTATAAGATGTTAACTTGCATTTTCAACTACGGCAATTATATTCTGTGCAACTAACAGCAAACAGCCGTTTAAAACAGGCGGTACAAATGACTGACATCAGTGACGCTGGCAGAAAATGTGTGTGTGTGTGTGTGTGTGTGTGTGTGTGTGTGTGTGTGTGTGTGTGTGTGTGTGTGTGTGTGTGTGTGTGTGTGTGTGTAGATTAATGGGTGATAAGGTATAATTGGGAGGGGGGAAGGGGGGTGTGGGTGGGGAGGAGAGTAATGTGTGCGTGTGTGTGTGTGGTGGTGGGGGGGGGGGGGGGGCAAAGAGAAGGAGAGCTCATATATCTCCATCCACTATGAGGTGGGGGGTGGGTGTGGGAGGTTCATACAAATAGTGCTGTTGAAAAAGTAAACAATGCTGTGGGATGATGTTCATTGTAACAGGTGAAATAATGTGTTGGCATTAATATACTGATGTTGGTTGAGAGAAAAGATAGCAACGCTCAATGAGAAACAGGGTATCATGTGTTACACACACACACACACACACACACACACACACACACACACACACACGGGGGGGGGGAGGAAGGGGGGAACCTCATGTAAACAGTATTCTGAGTGAGTTATGATCATGATAAGACTTACTGTGGAAAGTTGTCACACACACACACACACACACACACACACACACACACATATATATATATATATATATATATATATATATATGTGCGGGTGATAAAAAGAGTCGTTGTGTCCGCTGACACTTTTGTGTGATTTTCAGGTATCTTCTATCACCCGTTAACAGCTGTGTGTAGAAACCTTTGTAAAGGTTATCTGGTTTGTCGAAGTTAACTGGCTATGTTCAATCACATATATTGAGCTGCGATTAAACAGGCCTTTTATTAATTGGCTATGTTCAATCACATATACTGAGCTGCGATTAAAACGGGCCTTTGGCAGAAACGAAACGACCACGCGTGTACCGACAAACACGTCAGAGGAATGGACTTCTTTATTGAGAAAAACTGGCATTTACAGGAAGATGCCTTCCAGACTTGCTGATGGAGGAGAATGACCCCCCGATTTCCGGCAGCTACGGCAATCTTAGTGTCCAAGTTTCCTGAGCTTCCACGTTTTATTTGCAGCCTGAGTGGCAGTTTGTTGTTGGAAGTGTCTAATACATCATCGTGCAGGCACTATGATAGTGATCCCAACATCGAGAGTGTGCTGAAGGTGTACAGACTGGGCACGGAACACTGCAGCTGGCCACAGTGCTTTTAACTGTGGGGCTGGCAACAGCCCTCAGAGTCAGCAAACCCAAGAAAGTCTGAGGGATAGGGTGATCACAAATGGGTTGGTTTGTGTGGAGAATGCATGGGAATGGTCCTTGAAGTATTATGGGCGATAGGTAGTTTGGTAGAGTGCAAAGTGTTAGTTTTGAGAGAGAGTATTTTGCTGTAACATATTCAGCGCGTTAAATTCTTTGCTGATGAAAGAATGTAATGTACTGTGCGTAAATAACAGCATTTGTTGCTTGTATGTCTCACATTGTCTATTATAGCGAATCCAATCACACTACTTTATTTCATTGATTGACTGACGAACAAGTCTTGTTAGAATTAACTTTTCGTATCCATTAATTCACCTAGCAGTCACCGAATTCAGAGATTCATTGCATCTATACCGAAATTTCGCAGTCGATTCAATTTGAATCTGATATATATTCTTCGCATACAGAGCTGACCCACGTTAAATTCTATGAATGTATACACTCCAGGATCATCATCGTCCATTTATTTTTTTTTTTTAAAGGGGTACAACCCTTAAAGTTCGTTACAGCTGTTTTGATATGGGGAAATCACAACTTGTCGTAATAGAAACAGTTTTTTTTTTTTTGTGAAGGTGATAAACCACTTTATTTAATATTCTATTTTACAACACTAGGTTAGTTTTATTTGGTCAACGTTTGTGACTGTTATTCAGGCAAGTGCTGTGTGGTCATAAGATGGCCATTTTGATATGCTTACTGTGACTGAATGACAACAAAATAAACGAGACTGAAGAGAAACCATGTGTAGGTCCACTGTGTACAAATACAAATGCCAGCTTTTCATTGTTAAAATTTCTCATTTCTTGATTGTTCTTTTCAAGTGAAATGCACGTAGAAAAAAGTCTGCCAGACCGAGAATTCATGAACGATAACTCTCTGAAAACCGAACATATTTCAGACAGCCATACTTCCTAACATTCCTGGGATTTTTTTCCCCTGAAGAGTGCAAATCAGAAGCATAAAAAAAGCTAACACTTATCCCAATGCAGACTAACAAAAGGACACGAAAAGTCAAGACAGCACATCACTCTCTCCGCTCAGTGAGAACACCAAAACGCAGCTAAGATAAGAAAAGATAAGATAATGTTGCTTTCAGCCCAGCCGACCCACGATCTACCGAGACGGGGATCTATCGAGATGTACCCGACCACAAAGGGTCACATGAGGGCTGTCACCACGTTAAGATCACACACAATTCTTTAACATACATCGAAAAAAACCATCCGAAACATAGCTAAAAAATCTTTCCACTGTAAAATCTCAGATCTGATCAAAGATGTTAATCTCTTTCAAGAACTCAAAGATCGCGTCAGGCGGAACATCTCTGAACAAGGTTTTCATGGAATCTGCTGTAAAATGTTTGTGTCTCACATCATGCAAGTCCCAACACTCTAAAAGAAATATGTTTCATTGTGAGTGGCACATGACATGGAATGCACCACGGAGCTTCTTCACTCTTTAAAAGGTAGGAATGGGTAAAAATACGAATGGCCGGTGTGCAGCCGGCACAGAACTGTTGCTTCTTTACGACCACCAGACGTAGATGAAAGGAACTCCGTAAGGTTTGGACGTGGTTCTGGCGCTGCGGATAATCTTACAATCTACGAAGAGGGACTTTCTGGTTCTGGCGTTGAGGATAATCTCACAATCTATGAAGAGGGACTGTCTGGTTCTGTCGGATTCGCTGTCAGCTTTGGAGGCCATAGCTGGCAACAACCTTCATCATCTGGAAACGTTTACACTTCTTGAACGTTTTACAAGGTTGAAAGTGGAGGGTTACAACATTGTTCTGGCTTTGGTTCCCGGTCATGTTGGCATCAGAGGGAATGAATGGCTGATCGCCTGGCCAAGAATGCCACATCAGGAAAATTGTCCAATATATATATATATACATATCCCCTGCTCAGATATGAAAACACAGCTGGTTTTGTTCTGATTGTAGGAGAACAAACAATGAAGATCATCATACGAAACAAAAATGTTTTAATTCTGTATTTCGTCATTGGAACAGCTGACTGTAATGTAAATGTGGGTTTCATTTGCCTGGTCATATTTTGAGGAAGATTTCATTTGGCTTCTTTTACAGAACTTTGTATCTTACTATTTCCGGTATGATAAACCGCATTGTGTTCCCATCGTTGAACCTTCTAGGATCTTTTGTATTGTTTCATTTGATAACAGACTCATTGAAGTGGATCCAGGTGTCAACTGTTACACTTCCCCCCCTCCCTCCCCCCCCCCCCCCCCCCCCCCCCCGCCCCCGCAAATTTGCAGTGAACTGGTATATGCTTCCGTTTCATTGATAAGTATATGCAGAATAGATATTTGCTTCGGAAACATCCCTGGTATGTACATTTGCTGTCGGTAGGGCTACATATAGACTTCACACCAGATGAAATTTAATGAAAAGTGCTGGAGATAGAGATATGTGGTGTGTGTGTGTGTGTGTGTGTGTGTGTGTGGTGTGTGTGTGTGTGTGTGTGTGTGTGTGTTTCGTTCGTGCGTGCGTGTGTGCGTGCGTGCGTGCGTGTGTGTGTGTGTGTGTGTGTGTGTGTGTGTGTGTGTGTGTGTGTGTGTGTGTGTGTGTTGGCTCAGTCGGGCCAGCCGCCGTGGCGAAGTGGTTAACGTCGTGTGTGTGTGTGTGTGTGTGTGTGTGTGTGTGTGTGTGTGTGTGTGTGTGTGTGTGTGTGTGTGTGGTGTGTGTGTGTGAGGCTGGAGGAAAGCTTGTGTGTGTGTGGCAAGAGAGGGGGAAGACTGCATGGTAGGTGTGTCTCGGCGGACTATGGGGGAGGGAGAGAAGGGGGGTTCTGCTGTCTATTCTGGCAGACTCTTTATGCACCAGCATTTTATCAATCAGAATGAGAACCATTGATAAAGAAAAAAAAGATTCCAAATAGCATTGGCATCAGACATCTTGTGTGTAAACAGTTTGGAAACGCAGACATTAAAATTCATGGTTAAAATAGGAGTTATAAAAAAAAATTCCGATGAAAAACACACCATTAGCTTTCTACTTGTACTGTGCGCCTACATACAACCAAAATAGGAATCACTCGCACACAAACACACTACGGTATCTTAGTTCGTAAGGTAACTGGGGCTGGAATAGCTCAGTTGGTAGGGCTCCGGACTCGTAAACGTGGTGATCCGGGGGTCGCCGCTTCGAATCTCCGCTGGGCAGTTTCGGTACAGGGGGATTTTTCCTCAGGGTTAAGCTTGGTTCTGACTCCATTTCCCAAAGAGTCCTTCGAATGAGACTATAAACCAAGGGTTCCATGAGTGACCGCATACATGACATCTTGCACACACGTAAAATTCCATCACCAGCTTTCGGAAAGAGAAGGGCAGTTTGACCATTGATATGGATGACGCGTTACCCGTAGCCTGCACCCCGCGTGAGAAACTGAAAGAATGAAGGAAATCGGGAAAGTGAATGGATGACACAGGAAACGACTGAATAAAGCGGGCTGGCAGGCAGCTCTTCCGTCGGCACTATCCAGGTAGGCAGCTCGTTGTCCACATGAGAAGCTTTGGCAAGGCGCTTTAAAATTATTTTGATAATATCATTATTGTTGTTCTTATCATCATCATTATCGCTTTTGTTCTTATCACTGTCATCATTTTTTATTATTATCATCATTATGGCGATGATGATGATGATGATGATGATGATTATCATTATTATTATTATCATTATTGTTCTTATATCTTTAGTCATTCTGGTCACTATTATTTTAATTATTATTATCATTATTGTCTTATTATCTTTAGTCATTCTGGTCACTATTATTTTGGACTTTTTTTCCCGAACATTCATAGTTGCATTACCCTAACCGACCGCACATATTCATGTGAGCACATAGTTGTGTGATATTAGTTGGATTAGTGAGTGATCCCTTCACGTTACAAGAAAAAAGAAAAAGAAAAAGAAAACCCTGGGTTGAGAGTGGAAAGACTGCAGGCAGGGGGGGAACGTTCTAGCATTCCATGCAGCCATAATGTCCGAGGGGTTGGGGGGGGGGGGGGGAGGGGGGGGGGGGCAGAGAGGGTGGAAGACACTCTCGACGGTATGGAGACAGCATGGGTTGCTTGTACTGTCCAGGAGGGAGGGGCGGGAGGGTGGCAGTACAGGCTCATGCGTGCTCATGAGTGAGGGGGGAGAAAGAGGGTTGGAGGAGTGGAGGGGGGGGGGGGGGGGTGTTGCAGACTAAGACGGGCGGGACAGGTGCGACAGTAACCACCGGCATTGCCTAACCTCTTTTTGACAGGACCTCCCGTGTGAAACAGCACCCCGGGTTGCCTGCCTTGGGGAAGAAAGGATGGCTGAGGGGGAGGGGAGCAGGAGGGGGAGGGGAGAGAGGGAGGCAGGGTGGGACAGTGAGGAAAAGGGGGAGAGGGGAGGAGGGGGAGGGGAGGGAGAGGGAGGCAGGGTGGGACAGTGAGGGGGAGGGGAGCAGGAGGGGGAGGGGAGAGGGAGACAGGGTGGGACAGTGAGGGGGAGGGGAGCAGGAGGGGGAGGGAGAGAGGGAGGCAGGGTGGGACATTGAGGGGGAGGGGAGAGCAGGAGGGGGAGGGGAGAGGGAGGCAGGGTGGGACAGTGAGGGGGAAAGGGGAGCAGGAGGGGGAGGGGAGAGGGGAGGCAAGGGTGGGACAGTGAGGGGAAGGGGGAGCAGGAGGGGGAGGGGAGAGGGAGGCAGGTGGGGACAGGGAGGGGGAGGGGAGAGGGGAGGCAGGTGGGGCAGGGGAGGGGAGGGGGAGGGAGGGAGGGCAGGGTGGGACAGTGAGGAGGAGGGGAGGGGAGGCAGGCAGAGGGGGGGGGGGGAGGGGAGGGAGGGAGGGGGGGGGGGACAGTGAGGGGGAGGGGAGCAGGAGGGGGGTGGGGGGGGAGGGGGAGGGAGGCGAAGGGGAGGGAGGCAGGGTGGGACAGTGAGGGGGAGGGGGCGGAGGAGGCAGGGGAGAGGGACAGTGAGGGGGAGGGGAGCAGTGAGGGGGAGGGGAGAGGGAGAAGACAGGGTGGGGGACAGTGAGGGGAAGGGGGAGCAGGAGGGGGGAGGGGAGAGGGAGGCAGGATGGGACAGTGAGGGGGAGGGGAGTAGGAGTTGGAGGGGAGAGGGAGGCAGGGTGGGACAGTGAGGGGGAGGGGAGCAGGGGAGGGGGAGGGGAGAGGGAGGCAGGGTGGGACAGTGAGGGGGAGGGGAGCAGGAGGGCGAGGGGGAGGGGAGAGAGGGAGGCAGGGTGGGACAGTGAGGGGGAGGGGAAGTAGGAGGGGGAGGGGAGAGGGAGGCAGGGTGGGACATTGAGGGGGAGGGGGGAGAGGGAGGCAGGGTGGGACAGTGACGGGGGAGGGAGCAGGAGAGGAGGGGGAGGGGGAGAGGGAGGGAGGGAGGGACAGTGAGGGGGAGGGGAGGGAGAGGGGGGCAGGGTGGGACATGAGGGGGAGGGGATAGGGAGACAGGGTGGGACAGTGAGGGAAAGGGAAGCAGGGAGGGGGAGGGGAGAGGGGAGGGTGGGACAGTGAGGGGGGAGGGTGAGCAGGAGGGAGAGGGGAGGGGAGAGGGAGGACAGGGTGGGACATTGAGGGGAGGAGGGGAGCAGGAGGGAGAGGGGAGAGGGAGATAGGGTGGGACAGTGAGGGGGAGGGGAGTAGGAGGGGGGAGGGGAGAGAGGGAGGGGGTGGGACAGTGAGGGGGAGGGGAGTAGGAGGGGGGCAGGGGGGAGAGGGAGACAGGGTGGGACAGTGAGGTCTGTGTGCATGCATTAAAAAGCTAGCCACCAACCTGCTGTTCAGTCACGGAATCCAAGACCCCCCTTCACAGATATCTGTTGGGTACATTGTGTCCTTTGGAGACTTAGGCTAGCTGGACGTTAATCTCACCATCCATCAGTCTCCACATGAAGTGATACCAGGCAGGGCGAGGGAAGGGAGGGTTTCTATCATCGTCGACACTGTGACTTGAACAGGACTTGGGAGTAGTCTGTCTGTTGAATGATACTGAAATATGATGTACAATCTTTCCGCATTGGTACCAGCCGCCGTGGCGAAGTGGTTTAGCGTCGCGGACTCCCGGCTGGGAGGTCGTGGGTTTCGAATCCCATCAGAGTCATGTGGGTTTTTCTGCCCCGACTGGCTCCTACCCAGAGTTGAGTTTGCTGCGGACTCAGTTGAGAATACTGGGACCTCACAGTCGAGTTTCATCCACTTAAGGATGCGTTTCTGAGAGTGTTGCTCAAATTTCATGACCAACTCTGCAGGGCCTGGTTGACGCCGGGATATTATGAAAGGAAGCGTAGAGTACAGCCCTGTCATGTAGTCTCAGACCGAAATGGAAATCCGTAGCATCATCTTAATCATCTTCATTCCCATCGATCAGCATAAAAAAAAAATGTCTCAAATTCTGTGGCCCTTCATGCCCTGCTCTCATGGTGACCTCATCTTCGATGTCCTCTCCACGTCTTTGGTCTTGGTTTGGTTCCGTCGGGGTCACCGGTATCGGCGAGTCCATGGGGGCTGTCGTTGGACGGACGTGGTGGCGCCCTCCGGAGGGAGAGCTCACTCACGCCGGCATCGCGACTAAGCAATTATTGTCGTCAGTAGGGGGGCTTAGTAGGTGGTGTCCTGCGTATGTTAGATCAGAACAGGCGCCACTGAACACCACCGAAGTGACTCGGCAGCAGTACAGTGTCTCCTCCGGTGGGTTGCCTCTTGACGACTTGACATTGACTGTTCCCTGTGGATTGCCGGTGCCGGCCGGGGCTGCGGCGGGGCCGACCGGGCTGTGGCTGTGGACGGGATGTCGGAATGAGCGGCGTGGGTACACTGCCTCTGAGGTGGCGCAGGGGCTGGGACAGCAAATGCTTTACATATTGATCATGATATTTAAAATTACGTGTTGATCAGCAGTGGTGAAGAGCTCATAACGCTGCTTTTTTTAAGCACTGAGGGTAGTATATTGTTTGCAATTTTATGAGAAGCTATTCTCACAGTGACATGAAGAAAAAAGAAAAAAAAATTGCAGTACATTTTACTTTTAAAAACTTAGCGATAAATGGAAGCAGATAAAAAGCTTCACTATGGGTTTCATCAAGGAGGCCGTCACGGCGCGCGGACCACAGTCCATATACGCTACACCACATCCGCTGAGTTTTGAGACCACACTGCGCATGATTTGAAGCTGATGGATATATGGATTAACAAACTAAGATGAGATCACTGAAGAAGAGGGTCTCGTGGCTACGACTTAGAAGATGTCTTACCTACGCATTAGCCTAACTGCGCTGACTAAACCTAGAGTGTCTACCTAACCTGGTTGTCTTTCTTTTTTTTATGTGAGTGTAGTGAATGCACACATGTGTGTGAATGAAGTGTGGGCACGGGCCATGTGTGTGCGCGCACGCATGTGTGTGTGTGTGTGTGTGTGTGTGTGTGTGTGTGTATGTGTGTGTGGTGTGTGTGTGTGTGTGTGTTGTGTGTGTGTGCGCGCGCGCGCGCGCATGCGTGGTTGTGGTGTATGTGAACGTGCATGTGCGTGTGTGCACATGCGCGCGTGCACGCTTGTGTGTGTATGTGTACGCAAACGCGCGCACGCATGTGTGTGTGTGTGTGTGTGTGTGTGTGTGTGTGTGTGTGTGTGTGTGTGTGTGTGTTGTGTGTCAGTGTGTGTGGTGTGTGTGTGCATGTATGTGCGCGTATGTGTGCGGTGCAGAAGTACGTTTGCATGTAATTTGTGGGTTTGTGTGAGCCTAAATTCATATCTGAATATGTATGTGTACATATATATGTGTGTATATTTGTTGTCTTTGTATGTGGGCGTGTACGTATGTGCGTACTCTAACCCCCTCCCCCCCCCCCCCCCCCCCCCCCCCCCCCCCCCCCCCCCCCCCCACCCCCCCCGCCACGCACACTCTCTCCTTCTCTCTCTCTCTCTCTCACACACACACACACACACACACACACACACACACACACACACACACACACACACACACACACACACTCACTCAATTCTCTCACACACACACACACCAAGGCTTGCACACTCCGTCCGTGGACCTGTCGTAATTAATGCGGTGGTATCACCCCACTGATGATCACACACCAGGGCACACACGTCTACAGTTTGCGCTGAGGGCCCTGAGAGATTCAAAGTCTTATCTCAGTTGACATGTGTTGATCATTTGTGTCTCTTGTTGGAAAGGCCCAGTGTGCGTTTGCCCCCAATCTCTAGGAATCTTCGCAGTGTTGGCCTTGAGATTATTCCAATGTTTGTTTGATTGGTGATGTTTCTTGCTCTTCCCTTATGTGTGGGATGTGCGGCCACTTCCTCTCTTGATGTTCAAGTCTGAAGGAGGGTCTATGGTATAGTGGCTTTGCTCTTGTTTGCTGAAGTGATCCTTCCGATTTCTTATCACATCATCGGCCAAGCTGTAATTCAATTCTTATTATTGCCTCGCCAACCAGTGTGTCTGCTCTCTCGTTTCCTTTAACTCCAGCATATCCACGGCAGTACATCCATATGAGTCTCTCCAATGGAAGGCTGCGCATTAGTTCATTCCAAGCAGGGCTTCCCATTCCACTTTTTACTTTCACGCATGGGGGTCAGTCAGTATCATGGCTGGTTGGAGTTTGAAAATGGCTTGTGGATGAAAGCCAATGGAGTGCTTGTGTCACTGCTTCTACCTTTAAGTTGTTAAACTGTGTGCACCATTGTCTTCTGGATAGTTCGCCCACTTTGCTTCACTATGTATCCCCAGCCTGACTTACCTTTGGTGACAGAACCGTCAGTGTGTATATCATAATATTATTTTTGTGCACAGGTCTTCTGCAATTTGGTAGAGGTGTTTCAACGTGGTCTGGATACTTTTCCCATTCCTTCGCTTCTTTGAGTTCTGCTGTCTGGCGCACAAGCTGTTTGCTGTCTTCTGCCTGTCACGTCTATGATTTCCAACGTCCTAGCCGAATGCCTTTTGTTTCTTTGACCGCCGCATGAAACAGGTTTGGGAGATTTTCAAGTGCTCTGAAATATGCATTCATCTGTTCTAGCTGGAGTCCTGTCTGCGTTGAAGGAAGGCGAGGCAGGTTTATCGCATAGTTTGAAACTGGTGTGTTCTTTGTGGTTCCCAGCATCAATCTCATTGCTTATTTTGATTTTTTTTTCTAATTTGAGAAGCTTGCTGTTGGACAGTGTTGTAAACCCTAATCCATAATCAATGGCACTGAGTACAAGAGCGTGACACAGTTGGTAGATTGGCGCTGTCAGTGCCTTTGGCTGTCATTGCTTCCATGGCAGATAGGCTTTTTATTGCATTTAGAACAATATTCTCAACATGCTTTTTAAAGAGTAAGCTTAAATATTGTAGCTACGTGTGCTATCTTCGATCAAGAAGCGCAAAGCCCAGTGTGCCAAAGACATTGACAAACAAAACCACAGGACAAGCACGATGCATTTTGACCTCCTGGGTCTTCTTCAAGCAAAAAATAGATCGCATTTAACATTTAGGACAGTGCAAAGAACGAAGAGAAACTTTTCTGATGACATTTCCTTCTGGTGGCATTCCTCCACAATGGACATCAGATAAGTCTCTCTTCATTCTTGTTTGTACTGTCCTAAATGTCAAATGATTTCTTTTTTTTGCTTGAAGAAGACCCAAGAGGGTCGAAATACGTGTCTTGTCATGTGCTTGTGTTGGTCAATGTCCTTGGCAGTAACTAAACCCCCTCTCTTTCTAAAATTCCTGCTAGATGTGATAAAAGGTACTTGCAAAGGTATCAAGATAAAAGCAGTGTACGGTACAAAACCAATTGCAAGTATTCAGTACAACAGTAGTTATGTTAGCGTTTATACAAAGTGTAAAGTTTACTGTCCTATTCTACATTGGCTCATCTCTGGTCTTGGCACTTGCAGCTTTCTATGCAATGTTGTGTTTTTTTATTGATGTTTAAAAGGAGGTGGTCAGGTCTCTCACAAAGTTTGGCGGGTGCATGAGTGCACATACGTGGTGTGAGTACAGAGATAGCCTTGGGCCTGTAGTGTTAGCTGACTAACACATCAACACTCAGTTCACTTAAGTTTCTCTCAGTCCTAGACAGAGCTCAAAAAGTATTGCAGAATTAAAGCTACTAAAAGATGTGTTTTGTGAATTCAAGGCAGTTATATGCTGTGGAAACATGAGTTCTTTTTCAACCATGCATTCTCAAATTGTGACGTACCAAGGTCTACTAATAAATGAGTTCAGTTAAGTCAAAAACCAACTGTTGCATCCTTTTCAGCCCAACTCAACAAATTCTTCATTTCCTGGGTTTTCCTATGTTCAGATTCCACAAAATCGTTGGCTGGCCATGTGTTTATTAATGTGATATGGACAAAGTTTGAATTCATCATCGTAACGCATTGTAATAGGAAGCTACAAATTAAAGAAGGGGATGGTGGTTAATCAAGGAAAGGGAATGGAAAATAGTTGAAAACTGGGAATCGAAGTTCGAGATACAGAAAACTACTCTAAGGGTACGGGGGTTCTGTTAAAAACTATATGCATTGGCTATTATTTGAAAGTCAAGACCGCCTCCATCTACGCTCTCTATCTATGCTCGCTCTCTCTCTCTCTCTCTCTCGCTCTACTCTATCTCTCTCACTCAAAATCAGCGACGCTGTCCTTTCTTCCGCTCTTTGTGCTGTGGCTGCCATAGTAAAATGCGAATAAAGGCTTATCGATTTTTCACCATGTATGAGAAGGCATTATTAAGCTTCGCATAACAGTGTGAAGACGCTGGAAAACACAGAAATTTATGACGACAGAGAGATGGGTACTGGTCACTTCTGCATTGTTAGATAGTTCATGTGGATGCGAAAAGAGCAAAGGGAATACGGGAATGTACAAATAAGA
>JADBJO010010715.1:57500-60000 GCA_016801955.1 Conus betulinus | reverse complement strand
GACAGAGAGACAGACACACACACACACACACACACACACACACACACACACACACACACACACACACACACACACACACACAGGGGAAGGGGGGGGGGGTACAGACAGACAGACAGACAGACAGACATGGACAGAGAAAGACACGGAGACAGGCACAGAGAGAGACACACACAGGGATTCAAATAATTCATTCATTTCATTTTTCAGCCTTGCTGGCTCATGAAGGATCTGTGAACCTCATGCTACGTTCAACAGTCTCGGACAAACATGAAGGCTATGTACAACAGTCTCTCGGAAAAACATGAAGGCTATGTACAACAGTCTCGGAAAAACATGAAGGCTATGTGCAACAGTCTCGGACAAACATGAAGGCTATGTACAACAGTCTCGGACAAACATGAAGGCTATGTACAACAGTCTCGGAAAAACATGAAGGCTATGTGCAACAGTCTCGGACAAACATGAAGGCTATGTGCAACAGTCTCAGACAAACATGAAGGCTATGTGCAACAGTCTCAGACAAACATGAAGGCTATGTGCAACAGTCTCGGACAAACATGAAGGCTATGTGCAACAGTCTCGGACAAACATGAAGGCTATGTGCAACAGTCTCAGACAAACATGAAGGCTATGTACAACAGTCTCGGACAAACATGAAGGCTATGTGCAACAGTCTCAGACAAACATGAAGGCTATGTGCAACAGTCTCCGACAAACATGAAGGCTGTCTACAACAGTCTCCGACAAACATGAAGGCTATGTGCAACAGTCTCCGACAAACATGAAGGCTATGTGCAACAGTCTCCGACAAACATGAAGGCTATGTGCAACAGTCTCGGACAAACATGAAGGCTATGTGCAACAGTCTCAGACAAACATGAAGGCTATGTACAACAGTCTCAGACAAACATGAAGGCTATGTACAACAGTCTCGGACAAACATGAAAGGCTATGTGCAACAGTCTCAGACAAACATGAAGGCTATGTGCAACAGTCTCAGACAAACATGAAGGCTATGTGCAACAGTCTCAGACAAACATGAAGGCTATGTGCAACAGTCTCAGACAAACATGAAGGCTATGTACAACAGTCTCAGACAAACATGAAGGCTATGTGCAACAGTTCAGACAAACATGAAGGCTATGTGCAACAGTCTCAGACAAACATGAAGGCTATGTGCAACAGTCTCAGACAAACATGAAGGCTATGTGCAACAGTCTCAGACAAACATGAAGGCTATGTGCAACAGTCTCAGACAAACATGAAGGCTATGTGTGCAACAGTCTCAGACAAACATGAAGGCTATGTACAACAGTCTCAGACAAACATGAAGGCTATGTACAACAGTCTCAGACAAACATGAAGGCTATGTGCAACAGTCTCAGACAAACATGAAGGCTATGTGCAACAGTCTCAGACAAACATGAAGGCTATGTGCAACAGTCTCAGACAAACATGAAGGCTATGTACAACAGTCTCAGACAAACATGAAGGCTATGTGCAACAGTCTCCGACAAACATGAAGGCTATGTGCAACAGTCTCGGACAAACATGAAGGCTATGTGCAACAGTCTCAGACAAACATGAAGGCTATGTACAACAGTCTCAGACAAACATGAAGGCTATGTACAACAGTCTCTGGACAAACATGAAGGCTATGGACAAACATGAAGGCTATGTGCAACAGTCTCAGACAAACATGAAGGCTATGTGCAACAGTCTCAGACAAACATGAAGGCTATGTACAACAGTCTCAGACAAACATGAAGGCTATGTACAACAGTCTCAGACAAACATGAAGGCTATGTGCAACAGTCTCAGACAACATGAAGGCTATGTGCAACAGTCTCAGACAAACATGAAGGCTATGTGCAACAGTCTCAGACAAACATGAAGGCTATGTGCAACAGTCTCAGACAAACATGAAGGCTATGTGCAACAGTCTCAGACAAAACATGAAGGCTATGTGCAACAGTCTCAGACAAACATGAAGGCTATGTGCAACAGTCTCAGACAAACATGAAGGCTATGTGCAACAGTCTCAGACAAACATGAAGGCTATGTGCAACAGTCTCCGACAAAAAATGAAGGCTATGTGCAACAGTCTCCGACAAACATGAAGGCTATGTGCAACAGTCTCCGACAAACATGAAGGCTATGTGCAACAGTCTCCGACAAACATGAAGGCTATGTGCAACAGTCTCGGACAAACATGAAGGCTATGTGCAACAGTCTCAGACAAACATGAAGGCTATGTACAACAGTCTCAGACAAACATGAAGGCTATGTACAACAGTCTCGGACAAAACATGAAGGCTATGTGCAACAGTCTCAGACAAACATGAAGGCTATGTGCAACAGTCTCAGACAAACATGAAGGCTATGTGCAACAGTCTCAGACAAACATGAAGGCTATGTACAACAGTCTCAGACAAACATGAAGGCTATGTACAACAGTCTCAGACAAAAATGAAGGCTATGTGCAACAGTCTCAGACAAA
>JADBJO010010715.1:37500-40000 GCA_016801955.1 Conus betulinus | reverse complement strand
GGAACAAAATCGAAAGCAAAACAAACAATAAATGAATAAAAATAAATACATAACATGAAAAAAAAGAGTAAAAAAAAAGTAAAAAAAAAAAAAAAGGGGGGGGGGGGGGGGGGGAGCAGCACTTCGCCTATTCCCCCCCCCCCCCCCCCCCCCCCCAAAAAAAAAGGGAATGAAAAAAATGAAAAGAGAGAGAGAAAGAGAAAGAAAAGGAAGAAAAAAAAATCAGTTCGGATTTATGGTCGGATGGGGAGAACAAACAACAAAGGAATGAGAATGAACGGGAAAAAGAAAAAGCACCCCTCACCCCCATCCCCCAAAAAGATGAAAAAAAAAAAAAAAAACAAAAAAAACACGAAAAAGAAAAAAGAGAAAAAAGAAAAGAAAAGAACAGAAAAAAAAAAAAAAAAACCCAAAAGGGGGAAAAGGGGGGGGGGGGGGGGGGGGGGGGGGGGGGGGGGGGGGGGAAGACAAATTCGTTTGGATTTTTCTGAGTCTACAACTATAAAATTGATCAGGTAAAACCAATGTTACACACTTTTTTTTTTTTTTTTTTTTTTTTTTTGAAGGGACTAAAACGTATCAGAATAAGGTTGGGAATCGTCGAGCACCTTGCACAAATGCAACAGTTCACTAGTAACAGTTTCCGTGTCTTGAATTAATAGAAGATCGAGGTGAGAATGTACAAGGCATGTATGTTCATACAAATGTGAAATTAATAGATTGAGGCAAGAACTATGCGATGCCTTATGTTCATATCAGTTTGAAATTAATCGAAAATTGAGGTAGAAACTGCGCAAAGGAATTTATGTTAGAATAAACGTGAAAATAAATACAACATTGATATAAAAGCTCTGCAGCGTGTATATCCACATATATCATACGAACTTATCAGCAGAAGATTGAGGCCAAAACTGAGTAATCTATTCATGCTCATATGAATGTGAAATGAACAGAAGATTGAAGCAAAAAAAAAAACTGCACTACATTCACATTCACTTACATGTGAAATTAACATATGATTAAGAATAGTGCACTATACTTATAATCCAATAAATGATGAATTAACAGAATGTTGAAGCACGAATTTGCAATATATTGATGTTCGAATGAATGGAAAAATTGAATACATCTCAACCGATCTGCTATTTGTAAATGAAATCAGCTAATTGAGAGAAGATCTGTGCAACATACCTATGTTCATGCGCGTGTGAAATATCCAGACTATTGACATGAGAACTGTGTAACATATAGACTCAAAGATTTTCCACTACATATAATATTGTTTTACGTAACGATTTTAGTTTTTCAGCAACTTATTTCCTTACCACTCTTTCTTTTTCTTTTACTTTTTCCCCCTTCGCTGGCTGCTTTGGGGTGCTGTTTTTTTTTTTTTTTTTTTTTTTTTTTTTTTTTTTTTTGTAATCTTGGTGGCGAGAACACCACAGAATTCTAGACTGTGGTGTATCCCCACTTGATGCCAAGGGAGCACAGACAATGAGCCGTGTGTCCCTGATGAGTCCGATCCAGCGGACGAAACGCCTCAGAGCAGGCGACATGAAGAGTTCTGTCTTCAGGATGGGTCACAAGGGTCCCCATAGGCTGCTGGTGAAGGATTTCATGTTCGTCATCTGTTTCCCTGATTAGTCATTCCACCCCCCCCCCCCACCTCCCCCCACCCCCCCCCCCCCCCCCCGCTCCCACTCCCCCTCTCTTTTCCTCCCCGGTTTCTTTATGAATCTTGGCTATGTCATTAATGTAATGATGGAGGAATTGTTAGCCTATACTTGTTTTTCCCCGCACTGTTATATTGTTCAACACCGCAAAGCACATCGAATATTCTGACATATTTTGTTCTAAATGCATTTATTTTTAACCGAAATGATAAAGGAGAGAAGAAGTTGTTTACTGTGTCTTGGATATAATCCTATGTTTGTATAACGGTTTACTGGATTTACTGACGAAGCCCTTTTTTTAAACGATCACTTGCTCGAGAGTTCGTACAACAAAGTATAGAAGAGTCGGGTTTGTGTATTCGGGGGAGAACACTTTCTTTTGTAGTATTCCTCAAAAGAGGCTCGTTGTATATACACACACACACACACACACACAAACACACAACCACACAAAATTATACATCCGTCTATGTCTATCTATCAATCTATATGAACAAATATAATGAAACGAAAACAAGGGGGTTTTGTGTTTTGTTTTTGTTTTTTTTTGTTTTTTTTTTTTTTTTTTTTTTTTTTTTTTTTTTTTTTTTTTTTTTTTTATTTTTTTTTTTTTTTTTTTGCCAAACACTTACAGCACTGGGAACTTGGCACTCAAAACACTTCTTGACTGCCTATTTTGGAACTACTGGCCCATCGAAAACTCCTTGACTGTCTATTTTGGAACTACTGGCCCATCGAAAAACACTTCTTGGAACTATGGCACAAAAACACTCTTGCCTATTTTGGAACTACTGGCCCATCGAAACACTCCTTGACTGTGCCTTTCT
>JADBJO010010715.1:0-32500 GCA_016801955.1 Conus betulinus | reverse complement strand
GCACATTATTCCAGAGTAAAAGTAATAATAACTGCCAAGTAGAAGTAATAATAGCAAAGTGATAATAGCAATTCAATTAAGGTGACGATGATAATGATTTAAAAAAAAATTAAGTAAATAAATAAATAAAAAAAATCTCACATTTTAGTTACTTGGGAGTCTGGCCATTCTGAATCAAATCACTTGGTCACAATGTATTAAAAAAAAAAAAAACAAAAAAAAAAAAAACCAATCAGAAAGACATGTCTGACACTCTCAGAATGTTGATGTCCTGGCAGCTGGCACAGGACAACACACTCCACAGCTCCCAAATAAATCAATTCCACGGAGTGGCCCATATACTCTCAGGTCAATTTATATATTTATATATATATATATCTCGTCAGTCGGCATAATAATGAGCTCAAAGTGGCAACAGTCAAGAAGGCAGCCTTTTCTCTGTTCCGTTCTTTTCATTCATTTATTTATTTATCTGTTGATGCTGTCCGTGATTGTAGAAAATTCAGGGGAAACCGTACACACGGGCGGCAAGCGGACGAGCCGGAATAATCAAGGAACAATGTCCACATACACAAGATCTCCTCCTCAAGCACACACACACACACACACACACACACACACACACACACACACACTCACACACACACACACACTGCACAACAAATAGGTATGGACAAGAAACGAACAAGCTGGAAGAAATAAATAAATGCATCACGAAAATCTTCAAACAAACAAAACCCCTTCCCCCCTCCCCCCTCCCTCCCAATCGAGCATGTATTGGCATTAAATGAACAGGCGGGATAAACTAATATCCCCCCCCCTCCCCCCCCCAAAAAAAAAAAAAAAAAAACCAAAACCAAAAAACAAAAACACAAAAACAAAACAAAAAAAAAAAAAAAAAAATAAAACTAATTATAACTATGTATTTTCTATTATCCCCCCCCCCCCCCCCTCTCCTCCTCTACTACTCATACCCCCCGCCTAATCTTTTTTTCCCCACATCAAAAACAACATATTATTCTGAAAACTGAATGCGTGACGAATTTGTCTGCCTGATCTGTTACGTCAATTAGTTCTACGATCAATTAAGAACCAAGAGATTAGAGAGAGAGAGAGAGAGGGCGAGGGGGGGGGGGGGGGGGGGGGGGGGGGGAGAGAGAGAGAGAGAGAGAGAGGAAGATGGTGATGGAGAACGTTTCTGAACAAGAAACCACACACACACACACACACACACACACACACACACACACAGAAGGTAAAAACAAAAGCTACTTTAAAAAAAAAAAAAAAAAAACCCCCCCCCCCCCCCCCTTCCCCACCAGTAAACGCGGCACACATACAGCACACCAACCCAAACTGAAGGCAGATGACGTCATCGACCAGGTCCACAGCAGGTGACGTCTTAGGCACGGGCAGCACGAACGACAAAAACAGGGTCATACAACACCGTAGAGTTAGTTACCCTTTTTTTCATCACAATGCGCAAGGCATAAAAAACAAACAAACAAAAACAGAAAGAAGAAGAAGAAGAAAAAAAAAAAAACCCACTGAGATCCATATCCCCTCACCACAAATACGTTCGCTAGTCCGATGGATTATTAACTCCCTTATCAAGGAAACAAACAAACAAAAAAATGGTTGACATATCTCCAGTGCAAAATATTTCTAAAGAAAAAAAAATAAATTAAGGAAAATAAAAAAAGGTGCACACATGCCGAGTGGCAAGACCTGAGGCGGGCAAACTGAAAGGTCAGGGGTTGGTGCCTTCCCTCCCTCCCTCCCTCCGGCGACATGGTTTTCTCTGCTGCTGGTCCAACGACACTCGGACTCGCCCCCGGCCACAAAGCTACGGACCCCAGCGGGCTAATTCTGGCCAGTTCTGAGCAGCAGCGAAATCTACCAGCCTCTGGGGAAACAGGTTTGTTTTGTTTTGTTTCGTTTTTCTTTTATTCCCCCAAACACTGTTCCGATCGACACATTTTTTTTTTCTTTGAATCCCTTACCCGCCAATAATGAAACTGGCACGGCGCGGTTTTTTTTTTTTCTTTCTTCCTTATTTAAAAAAAAAAAAAAGCGTAAATAGGTTTTATGAAAATTGTTTGGCATTGTAGGTGTTCGTATTGAATTTTTGAGATTAAAAAAAGTTACACTTTATCCAATTTATCCAATGGAATGGTGTGTGTGTGTGTGTGTGTGTGTGTGTGTGTGTGTGTGTGTGTTCCCCAAGGAATCAACATGTGCGTTGTGGTCGCTGAAGGTGAAGCAGTTGGGGGACGCAATGCCGGGGACGGGTCCGAGGCTGGCATCAAGTCACACTGTGTGTAGCCTATCCGGGGCTACATCTCGGCTTTCGAACACATGACCCACGGTTGATCTCTTGCATTGTACTGCAATGTAGCACACTGCACCATACTGCGTTTCACTGCACTGTATCACATCACACTGTATGGTGCTGTCCTGTAGTATATCATACTGAGTTACAGTATATTGAATTGTGCTGCATTATTTTGCATTGTGCTGTAGTTTATACATATTGTGTTATATTACATTGAGTTGTGCTGTGTTATGTTTTTTTTTTTGCATTGTATTACATTGTATTGTATTAATACTGTATTGTATTGTACTGTGTTATTTTTGTATGACACTGTGTTGTATTACTTTGTATCATACTATACTGTATTATACTGTATTATTTCGTATTGTACTGTGTCATGTTGCAGTGTCTTGTACGGTACTGTGTTATTTTGTACGGTACTACATTGTATTGTACTGTATATTTTGTACTGTACTGCATTACATTGCATTTCTCTTGTATTCTATTGTATTGTACTGTATGATATTGTACTGCATTATATTCCGTTGAACTGTATTATATGGTATTGTTCTGTATCCTATTCCATGGGACTGTACTGTGTTATGTTGTACTGTACTGGCCACACAAGGGAATTTTCTGAGCAAAATTCGGGGCTGATCACTTTCTCCCAAGGACAGACAGCACGCCACCTTAGTACAGCGCCACATTTTTTTTTCCCCTAATCCGCCCATGACCTTTTGGCTGACCTCCCAAAACGAGCAGCACGTGTGGGCATGACCCAGTATGTCGCCACAGACAACAACACCACACCCTTTGTGACCTGTGGGGGATCTTTAACCTGCGGAAACAGAAAATGGTTGCACATGGGATCTCTGGGCTTGTCGTCGTCTCTAATAAAAAAAAAAAAAAAAAAAAAAAAAAAAAAAAAAAAAAAAAACGCAGCACTCAGACCACCAACTTCAGATCAAATGAAAAAAGGGTGTTATTTATATAAAATAAAAAAAAAAAAAAGAAACAAACACAAACACAAAAAGAAACAAATTCTCCCCTCCTCTTGAAAAGAAAAAGCGAAATCAAACTAAAAAAAAAAAAAAAAAAAAAAAAAAAAAAAAAAAAAAAAAAATTATCTCGTGATGCTCGAACCAGCGGCGCGCGCGCGCTATTCTCGCGCCTCTCCGTCGATGCACGTGGATTGGACATCCACACTACCCACCCATCCTCCCTTCACACCTGCGCGCGCGTGGTAGTGGTAGGTGTGGCTGGCGCACACCTTTGTAGCCTACGTCACCCTGGACAAAAAGAAAAAAAACCCAGCTGTGTGATCCCATTTCACGCCCAGACCAGGTAACAAAAAAAAAAACGATGGTTATCCATATCATCCCACAACGTAAGCCAGGGGTACCGCTTGCTTACTACATGGAATCGCGCGCGCGAACGTGTGTATGATTTGACGGAAGTGACGTCAGTCCGCTTACCAACGTCCGCCACGTTTGACAACTCTCCCCAGACTCGGGGGGATTCGTTTGCAGCATAGGCATTATCGCCACCTAACTTTCTTCAGCCTCCTCTTCTTCCGGCCACTACCCCCCCCCCCCCCCCCCCCCCCCCCCCCCCCCCCTCTCCTTAACCTCTACCACCACCACCTTCCCACCCTGGTTCTGTCTTCTTCCTCTTACAAGGTTTTGATGCTGATCTGTTTTGGAATCCCTCAGAATTGAAACAGGGGGACATGACTCATATCGAAATCAGTCACAGCATCACAAGAAAGAAACAAGCCAACAGACTTGAAGAAAGGAAGATGGAAAGAAGATAGAAGGGGAAAAACGATTAAAAAAAAAAAAAGGGAAACTAAATTGGGTAAAAACTTCGTTTGTGTGTTAAATTCATACAAATAAAATGCACTGAAGAAAGGTCTTTCGAGAAAATGCTCGAGAAAGAGGCTTATAACAAAAAAAAAAAATCCAGAAAGAGAGAGAGAGAGAGAGAGAGAGAGAGAGAGAGAGAGAGAGAGAGAGAGACAGACAGACAGACAGACAGACAGAGAGAGACAGAGACAGACACAAAGAGAGATCGTGAATTTTCCGTGGAATTAAGCATTTTCTGTGTGAGCTGTCCAAATCTGAAATTTTTTTTTTTTTCATCTACACCATTCACTTCCTTTAACCCCACACACTTCCTTTAACCCCATCAACGTCACAGGATGCCACCACAGACTATCTCGGATATACTCCACCGGCGCACCAGCAAAACACCACCACAGACTGGGATTTTCCAGAGCAGACAACAGCTTTTCTTTGAAATCATTCCGTCATCTGCGTTCGGGGGCCCACAAAGCCCCCCCACAAACGCTCCTCCTACTTTCCAAAACATGAAGTTCTTCTTTTCTTTTTTTTTTTTTTTGTCACAGACCCAAGAGACAGAAACAACACAGGTATGGTGGAGTAAGTCGTCATATAAAACGCCACTTTTTTTTTTTTTTTTTGTAAAGTAGTAATCTCCTTTTTTTTTTTTTGCTGCAAACAGATTGGAGGGACTGGGGGGTGGGGAGGGGGAGGGGGGGGGGGCACGGAAGGGAGATGATGGAGCGAGGGAGTCATGGGAGGGAAAAGGGGAGCATTAGGGAGATGTTGGGGGAGGGGGTAGTGCCGACGAAGAGGGGGGGGGGGGTGGAGGAGGGGGGGGGGGTGGAGGTTCCAGGACAGTGCATCAGATCACGGAATCAAAGAATCCATCACAGGCAAGAGCTGTCTGGCTGGAACGAAAAGAGAGGAGACGGGGGGGGGGGGAGGGGCGAAGGGGAAGAAGAAGGAGAAGGCGCCATCACAAGACGAAAAAAGTCCAGCAGGGTGTGGGCACCAGCGCCGGCCTATCACAAGACAGTCAAGAAGTGTTTGACCTTGCCCGGCACGGGCAGGGCGGCCACCCGCTCCTGGAAGCGGCGGCCGCCCAGCGCGCGACGCAGCGCCCAGCCAGCAGGAGGTCTTGAGGGACGGCACGAAGTCCCTGCGCACCCCGTCCTCCTCCAGCAGGCGCAGGATCATGGCCCAGCGCGCGGGGCACACGGCCTGCCGCGCCCCCAGCGTCAGCGTCAGCAGGCCGAACTTGCTGACCACCGCCTGCAGCAGCTGCCGCCACACCTGCTGGCTGCTGGCCTGCAAGGGGTGCGAGGCGCAGTAGAAGCTCTGCCAGTCGAAGAGCACGGAGATGGGCGTGGAGCCCCGGCAGTTTGGCGCGCCCCCACGTCGGCCCCGCAGGCCAGGATGACGGCCACCAGGCGCTGGTTGATGACCTGGGCGGGTGTACAGCGCCAGGTGCAGCGGCGTGGACCCGGCCACGCCCATGATGTAGGGTCGTCGTCCGTGTGGAAGGACACCAGCTGCTGCAGGCTGGGGCTGACGTTGCCGTCCGTGGCGGCGTTGGCGTCCACCCCGGCGCGGCACAGCTGCAGCACGGCGTCCGGCTTGAGGTGCAGCGCGCGCGGCGTGGATGGGCTGCAGGCCCAGGGCGTTCTGCCGGCAGGGGTGCACGCGCTGCTCCAGGATCCACTGCAGCACCTCCTCGTCCTCCTCCTGCAACATACACACAGACAGGCGTCACTGAATGCCGGCAGGTCAGCTTGGTTTGAATTACTATAACATTTCGAATCAGCAGTCACGTACAGTTTTACAGTAAATGTCAACATCTGAACACCAACAAGCCAGCGCTTAATATCGCGTGTTCACATGCTTCTGATTACCTAAGTGGTCAAGGTAATAGCAGCTGACTCTTAAAGTTGCTTTTCTGAATAAAAGACGCAAGAAAAAGCAGGCAGTCTTGTCTACACACACACACACACACACACACACACACACACACACACACACACACACACACACACACACACACTCACACACACGGCACACACACACACACACACACACACACACACACACACACACTCACACACACACACACACACACACACACACACACACACACACACTCACACCACACACACACACACACACACACACACACACACACACACCACACACTCACACACACACACACACACACACACACACACACACACACACACACACACACACACCACACACACACACACACACACACACACACCGACACACACACACACACACACACACACACACACACCGACACACACACACACACCACACACACACACACACACACACACACACACACACACACACACACACACACACCACACACACCCACACACACACACACACACACACACACACACTGATAATACTGGCCCAGCCAACGCTAGGTAGGCTACCCAAGGCCTGCCCAGCGCGTTGGGCTACTGCGTAGATCAGACCTCCGCCAAGTCGTAGCCACGAGACCCTCCTCTTATCAAACTCTCTCATCTCAGTCATTAACTCAAGTTATCCATCAGCTGTTTGAAATCGTGCGCAGGGTGGTCTCGACACTTAAGCGGATGTGGCGTAGCGTATATGGATGGACCTGTTCGCACGCGGTGACATACACCACCCCTGACGATCCTGAAACTGAAAGCCGGGAGTTCGCATTACTTTGTGCCTGCAAGCCCTACCTGCCGGCATCCGCCATTCATTGGCATTACACGGAGCCACAAACCCGATCCCCGCACACCGCACGCTCTGTGTGCCAGTATTGTGAGGATGCAAAGCGTGACAGCGCTGAAATCTATTCAGCTGAATACCTGACGTCCATCACCCGTGTCCTGAAAAATCTCTTGCTTTTCTTCTTCTTTTCAATGTGTCAGTGATACATGTTCTTGTTCTTCACACACGCGCACTAACTGGGAGAGGGCAGAGAAGTGGGGGAGGAGGTGGTGGGGGGGGGGGGGGGGTTAGGTGGCTGCCATGTTCCTCAGACAGGCTACATACACTGTCTGATGGAATGGCGGTGGCACCAAGGAAGGCGCCGTCTTGTGTTTTCACTGACAACAATAATGTTGAAGGTTTACACTGCGGTGCCATCCTACCTTGCCTTGACTGCGCGGTGCTGATGTTAGGCCCAGTGCTAAACACACACACACACACACACACACACACACATACACACACACTGTCACACTGTTCACTCTCTCTCTCTCTCTCTCTCTGTTGTAACTGCAAAAAAAAAAAACACCACCACCACCACCAACCACCCCAAAAGAAAAAAAAAAAAAGAACAAAAGTTAACGTACGAAAAAAACTGTTATAGCTGCATACAAAACAATTTCTAACTCAATTTCTGGGCGAGTTAACAAAGATTTTTTTTCTCTCACTCTAGCGAGCCAGATTTTTTTCTCTCCCCTTCCCCGCTCAGTATACATTTAAAAAAATGACGGTAACAGCCACGCAACTATTGCAAAATAGCTGATATAATAATAATAATAATCAATGTAGCTGGTAATATAATAATAATAATAATAAACTTAAAAAAAAAACAAACAAAAAAACAAAAAACAAACAAAAAACAAGCCTGATTCTAGTGCAGAGAACATTTCCACCCACTATGTCATGTCTTTTTTATTCTTATTTCTCCAATTTCCAATGCACGTGGTAATTCACAATCTGCTGTTACCAAACATGTCTTGGTTAGTACACCCATGTCCTCACCCAGTGGCGGTTCATGTACTAATGGACTGTTCTGCTGACGTTCGCCATGCAGTCTGATGAGCAGAAACAATCTGCTCACGGATTGGAACAAAACACAAGCTCAACACACATGAAGACATGTCTGTTCTTGTCCTAAATACTTCTTTCATAGCAAAGGCAAACGAGTACAAATGAATTTTGAAGGAGACGGAACTGGGGCGTGTGCGTGTGCGTGCGTGCGTGTGTGTGTGTGTGTGTGTGTGTGTGTGTGTGTGTGTGAGAGAGAGAGAGAGAGAGAGAGAGAGAGAGAGAGAGAGAGAGAGAGAGAGAGAGAAAGAGGACTGGGATACTCTGTTCACGAACAGACTCGCACATATATGCATACTCGCGCGCGCAAACACACACACACACACACACACACCACACACACACACACACACACACACACACAGAGCGTGCATCATTTCTGTACAAACACGGCTTTTCAGACCTTTCCCCTCCCCCAGCCCCCCCCCCCCCCCCCCCCCACCACCACCACTCCCAACCCCCACCCCACCATCGCCCCGTATCCTGGGTGCACGTGCCGCCCTCTCATAATGCCACCACTGTGCCCGTAAACAAACAGCTGCCCGGCCAAGATCAGACAGACAGAAAGATCGACTCCTTGGCTGACCTGCCGCCCTGACCACTGATCATCAGTGACTGTCACGGCAAAGCGCACTGTCTTCTCTCCCTCTCTCTCTCTCTCCCCCCCCCCCCCCCCCCCCCCCCCCCCCCCCCCCCCAATCAGAAACCAACAAGCCCCTGGCTTTGGAGTAAGTCATCGATGATGTACTATACGCCACGAGGCTGACCAGTCGTGCGTCAACCACAGGACGTTGCGATGTTGGGTGCAGGTGGGGAGGGAGAGGAAGTGGAGGAGGTGGGGTTGGGGATGGGGGTGGGGGTGGGTGTGGGGGGATAAATAATGGCAGTACATTAATAGAAAGATTAAAAAAAAAAATGTCGCATAGACACCATCTCTCTCTCTCTCTCTCTCTCTCTCTCTCTCTCTCTCTTGTTTTTGTTTTTAAGTTGTGTATATTGAAGTTCAGATGGATTTTAAAACAGAGAGATTCTGAATTAAACACTGGGTTGTCTACTACATTTAAAAAAAAAATGAAGTCTTAAAATATGTTTCAATTCCACTTGCTGTCATCTCACATTCAAACCGACTTCTAAACTGTGCCTCCTCCCCTCCCCCCCCTCTCCCTCTCTCTCTCTCTCTCGCGCGCGCACACACACACTTCTAAATTGTGCCTCCCTCCCTCCCCCCTCTCTCTCTCACCTCTCTCTCTCTGTCGCGCACACACACACACACACACACACACACACACACACACACACACACACACACACACACATCCATCCGTACAGATTGATCGTTTCAACTTCCTCGTGATCAATGACCCCCCCCCCCCCCCCCCCCCCCCCCCCCCCCTGTGACGTTGTGCACCTGTTGTTTGGCCTCTCTTCCCTTGACCCCTCCCCCCCGCCATCTGCCGCTGGTAAAACTGGTCTCCTTCTCGGAAACACACGCCACGTACGTTTTTGCACACTCCCTGTCGCATTGAGCGCCGCTGGGCACGTGATCAATGTTTATGCGTGTGGTCTGCCGTGACGTCGAGACGTTGCGGGTGCGCATGCGCTGCTCGTGGTGAGCATGTCATGCGTGTAAGGGATGATAGGTTTCTGAGCGCGCATCCGTTTGTGACCTTTTTTTTTTTTTTCTTTTTTGGGTTTGTGCGAGTGTGAGCGCTGTGTCGAGTGTGTGTGTGTGTGTGTGTGTGTGTGTGTGTGTGTGTGTGTGAGAGAGAGAGAGAGAGAGAGAGAGAGAGAGAGCGCAAATGGGCAATTAAGGTAAAAAAAAAAAGCTCAAGCTCATGATGAATTAACGAATACAATACAATCAACACGAAGACAATCTCCTTTCCGAGTTGATGATAATAATAATAATAATAATAATAAATAATAATAACACCCACTTGCTTCAACCTAGCACTGACAGACAGTATAAGAGAATCTCTATGAAGGAAAAGAAAAAAAAAAAAAAAAAAAAAAAAAAAAAAAAGAGAGCCGCTACTACCACCTATTTCCAAGTTACCACTCAGGGTAAGAGCTCTCTTATTGTCTGGTCCCGTCCCCCTCCCCGCTCCCCCCCCCCCCCCCCCCCCCCCCCCCCCCCCCCTCCCCCTCCCCCAATCCATCGTAGCCGAGTCCAGCTCCAACGCCTTTCGGCCCATTGACCTGAGGGACAGAGCGAGGCGCGGCGCCCTCCTCCATTATTCATCCTGACGACCCGGCCCACCGCCAGCGCTGCCAGACCCATCATCCCTCACTCCCTCAACAAGGCTGGCACCACCAGGAGTGGGGGGGGGGGGGGGGGGGGGGGGGGGGGGGGGGGGGGGGGGGAAGCGGGAGGAAGGATGATGGGGAAGAGGAAGGAGGCGGAAGTGGGGTGGGGATGGGGGGTGGTGGGGAGGGGGGGGGGGGGGGGGCGCACAGATACGTTTTAAAGTCGATCGATGGGGAGGGGGGACGGATTGCGAAAGAACATGTCCTTATATATATATATATATATATATATATATATATATAATATAAATATATATATATATATAAAAAGCTTTCGCTGTGAGGATGTAAAACTCAACCATTCACTCATGGATGGATGGACGGATGGAGTGGGGAGGCGAGGCGAAGCATGAGGATAGCGTTTTGGAGATGTGTGTGTGTGTGTGTGTGTGTGTGTGTGTGTGTGTGTGTGTGTGTGTGTATGTATGTATGTGTGTGTGTGTGTGTGTGTGTGTGTGTGTGTGTGTGTGTGTGTGTGTGTGTGTGTGTGTGTGTGTGTGTGTGTGAGTGAGTGAGTGAGCAGGACGTTTAAGGTGGTGGTCGTGGTGGTGGTGGAGAGAGAGAGAGAGAGAGAGAGAGAGAGAGAGAGAGAGAGAGAGAGAGAGAGAGAGAGAGAGAGAGTTAAAGTATTACTCCAAGACCGTTTTTGTTTAATTTTTTTTAATTTTCACGATTCTGTTGTTGCAAGCAATGTCTATGTTTATGTGACAGCATGGCTCAAGTTCTTGGTCAATCAGTTCATTCTGTTCCGTCATCAGACAAAACAGGCACAGCTTAGTTCTGCTCCGTCATCAGACAAAACAGGCACAGCTTAGTTCTGCTCAGTCCATGAGACAAAACAGGCACAGCTTAGTTGTGCTTAGTCATAGGACAAAACAGGCACAGCTTAGTTCTGCTCAGTCCATGAGACAAAACAGGCACAGCTTAGTTTCTGCTCAGTCCATGAGACAAAACAGGCACAGCTTAGTTCTGCTCAGTCCATGAGAGACAAAACAGGCACAGCTTAGTTCTGCTCAGTCCATGAGACAAAACAGGCACAGCTTAGTTCTGCTCAGTGATAGGACAAAACATGCACAGCTTAGTCTGCTGCTCAGTCCATGAGACAAAACAGGCACAGCTTAGTTGTGCTTAGTCACAGGACAAAACATGCACAGCTTAGTTCTGCTCAGTCATCAGACAAAACAGGCACAGCTTAGTTGTGCTCAGTCAAGAGACAAAAAACAGGCACTGCTTAGTTGTGCTCAGTCAAAAGACAAAACAGGCACAGCTTAGTTGTGCTCAGTCAAGAGACAAAACAGGCACAGCTTAGTTGTGCTCAGTCAAGAGACAAAACAGGCACAGCTTAGTTGTGCTCAGTCAAGAGACAAAACAGGCACAGCTTAGTTGTGCTCAGTCAAGAGACAAAACAGGCACAGCTTAGTTGTGCTCAGTCAAGAGACAAAACAGGCACACATCCACTGACTGGCACGGGACATGCACACTCTATGAGCCATGTAAGCGAGCACACCAGAAAAACGGAAAATCAAAGTGGAAGGGGGGGAGGGTAGGGGGGGGTAAAAGATTCCAAAGGACTGAAATATAAATCACAGAGAGAGAGAGAGGAGAGAGGAGAGAGAGAGAGAGAGAGAGAGAGAGAGAGAGAGAGAGAGATGGAGAGGATGGCTAAAATATGAATTACAGAGAGAGAGAGACGGGGGGACCGGGGGGGGGGGGGGGGGCGGGGGGGGGGGGGGGGGCTGAAATATAAATCACAAAGAGAGGGGAGAGAGAGAAGAGAGAGAGGAGAGAGAGAGAGAGCTAAAATACAAATCACCGAGACAGAGAGAGAGAGAGAGAGAGAGAGAGAGAGAGAGAGAGAGAGAGAGAGAGAGATGCAGAGACAGAGACAGAGAGATTTACGCGAGAGCCACACGCAAAAAAAATCGCTCGACCCAGTGACAGCGCGACCTGGCTCCGAACTTGGACAGACGGAGCAATTTCTGTTTCTGCAGTACGGCTATATCGTGCACCGCCACACGGAGGGGGAGGCACAACAGTGCCAACGATTCCGGTCTGCCTGCCCATCATCACACACGACCCTACTATTTCTGGTGGATCTGGGACAAAGTCATTATCTACTAACGGTTCCAACAGATTTTTTTTCTTTTTTTTTTGTCACAAACGATTTGAAAACATTTCCTTTTTTTTTCTTCTTTTCTTACAAGATCATTGGCTTCAAACGATTGCAAAACATTTTCTTCGTTTTTTTTTTTCTTTTCCTTTCTTACAAAATCATTCGCTACAAACGATTCGATCATTTTCTTTGTTTTCTTCTTCTTCTTCTTCTGTTCACTTTCTTCCTTTTCCTCTATCCCATGAAGACCAGACTTCTCTTCTTCATATGGAAAATGAAGCAGAAGTTATTATTCCCCCCCCCCCCCCCCCCCCCCCCCCCCCTCCCCCCCCCCGCTCGTTTACTCATGACACCTATCTGTCAGGCTCTGTGATTGGCAAAGAAAAACAGCGGCAGTCACACACCTGCTGTGACCACCAGTCATTGAGGAAGGTTACTCATGACACCTATCTTGTCGGGCTCTGTGATTGGCAGAGAAAAACAGCGGCATACACACACCCGCTAGGACTACCAGCCGTTGAGGGAGGAAACTGCTCCGAAGATCGCAGACCTTCAGCCACGACTGAAGGGCCCCTGCAAGTGGTTCTTGTTACCATGGGTACTAGTCTTTTTTTGTCAGTGTGACATGTTACTGTTCTTGTCACTGTTGACGTCACTGCTACCATAACAACAACCCTTGGAGGGTTCTGTAGGGTTGGGCTGGCTCCCACCATGAGCAACATGATCTGCTGTCTCTGTACTGACACATCCAATCAATACTCCATTTTTTTCCCATGATAACAACTTTCATTTCATGCTAGACCCACTGCGACACAGGGCTAGGTTCTAAGGTATCTTTGGGAACTGAGCGTCTCTCCCCTTCCTCCTCCTCTCTCTCTCTCTCTCTCTCTCTCTCTCTCTCTCTCTCTCTCTCTGTGCAAATGTATGTACATCTGAGTGAGAAAAAAAAAGGATTAGAATACTTGTACAGTGTATTTGCTCTTTTTCTCTCCCCCCCCCCCCCCCCTTTTTTTTTGTGGTTAGATTCTTTTCCTCTATAAATATACTGTATATATTTCTTCATTTCTTTTTGGTTTCATTTGAATATTTTCTTCAACTTTTTCCCATAGCAGCACCTCGCATTTGTTTCTCTCTCTGTTTCTTGCCAGTGTTGACAACTGGAATTCCGCCGATGTGTTTAGTGATGTCAATGTTTTCTTTACTGGGCACACCATGAAGCTGTGGCTTGGTGGCTGCTTCAGATCAAGAATTTGATTACACACACACACACACACACACACACACACACACACACACACACATCAATGATCGATTAGAAACCAAAAAAAAAAAAAAAAAAAATCAAAAGGTTCACACCAAGGGCCCCTGGATCTGCTGTGTGATCCGCGCCCAACTGTGACCACATTCTCCATGGGCCCACACCCCCATCCCCCCCACCCCTCCACTCTGGTTCCCTCTGTTGCTAGTGGTCTTTCCCTCATGATGCTGACAGGGGCGGGACAGACAAAGGAAACTGACGCAGGGGGAATGATGCCCCAGGATGAAGGATGTCACCAGTCGGCCCGAAGAAGACATTCGTTATTCGCACAGAACGAACTTCTTCCTTGTCTTTTCCATCGGTATTTCCTCTCTCTCTCTCTCTCTCTCTCTCTCTCTCTCTCTCTCTCTCTCTCTCTCATTGGCTCTCATTGGACTTTAAACAAGAAACTATTTACGGTTGCAGAAGCATGAACATTGGCACATGCTGTCTTCTTCGAACATGGAGCATACAAAAAGACGAGAACTTCGATTCTGTTGTGTGGTGACAATGCTAAAGACATAGTTGGCGCTGTTTAGGCACATTTGCTGCTGCATGTCATCCAAGAACGTTTGTGATGTCTTCTTTTTTTCTCTCCTTTCCCCTTTTCAACTCATCGCTACATAACGTTTTTTTTTTTTTTTTTTTTCTACTCCTTTGATTTTCTTAGATAAATTCCGATTCTAACCCCCCCCCCCCTCTCTTCGCCCGCTGTTCTCTCTTTGTGTGCCTCTCTCTCTCTCTCTCTCTCTCTCTCTCTCTGCCATTTCACCGTTAGTTAAATGAAAATCGTCCGTTCCTTTATTCAATCTCTATGACTATCGTTCCCCTACCTCTCTCTCTTTCTATATAACTTATCTTTGCCTGCTATTTACCCTCTCTCTCTCTCTCTGTTCCTTTTCCAACACGTAAAATGAAAAACAGAGCATTTTATTTTCACTCATCTCTCGCATTCTTCCTTCATTCTATCCCCTTAGCTTTCTTTAAACCTGTGAAAACAATGGACGTGAGGTGGGAGGGGGTTTAGCTACAAATGACTACAAATGATTGCTGTTGTAATACAAGTAAGCACTGTTCGCCACCTTCTCTCTCTCTCTCTCTCTCTCTCTCTCTCTCTCTCTCTCTCTCTCTCTCTCTCTCTCTCTCTCTCAGGCGCGCGCACGCACGCACGAAAAAGACAGCCCAAACAAGTCCACCACCTCAGGCCCTCTGCCTGCCTGCCTGTCTCCGCTCATTTCATGCTGGTGGCTGTGGCCCCCAATGTGTCAAAGCCACTCGGGTCCTGCTTTGCCAACTGTCACTCGCCTGTTTCTCGCCATCTTCTTCCGTCATCTGTGCGCACCTCATACACCAGCCGCCCCTCGACTACCTCCCCTTGCCCCCCCCCCCCCTCCTACCTATTGTATCCTCCAACCCCCCACCCCACCACCCCGGTGCCTAGACTTGTGGCGCAGCCTGTTTCCAGCTGACTGACACCCACCCCTACAGTGGGAATGTTGTACTGAATGATGTTCATTCCTGATGATGGGACGAGTTATGCCCCTTGTTTTTTTTTTTTTTTTTTTTTTTTTTTTTTTTTTTTTTATGAGAACAAGACATTAGTGCGCGCCTGCGCACTCATCTATCCACTCACAACGCACACACACACACACACACACACACACACCACACACGCACCCGCCCCCCCCCCCCCCCCCCCCCCCCCCCACCCCCACACACACACACACAGGGAAAGAGACAGAGGGGGGCATTTTAAGGGTTTTTTGCATGCTCTCTCTTGCCCTCCTGACCCCCCTCAAACCCCCCCCCCCCAACACACACACCACCAAACCCCCCCCCCTTCCATCCCCAAATCCCCTTCACCCCCACAGAAGACAATGCCAACAGTGTCAGTTGACATTCAGGCGCGGTCACACATGTTCCCAACGCACTCAGGTCGACCTCCTCGTAAGACGAAAAGACGTCTGTACTTCAGACTCAGAAAACCTGTCACCCAGGTATGCGCAGTCCTAAGAACGAGGTACGCCACAGGAAATCCCCACCCCCATCCCCATCCCTAAACCCCCACCTCTCCCGATCTCCCACACAAAAAAGCCAATGAGGAAGACGCAAAACCTGCACGATGCGACCGTTCCCTGTACTAAAAAATTGCGTTCCCTTTGGACGAGGCAGCCCCCCCCCCCCCCCCCAAACCACTCACCCTGCCCCGCCCGCTCTAAATTCGTTTGTGAAGTTTTTTTCTTTGATATATCTCTCAGTGTTGCACCTACACATTTCAGTGTCAGTATAGCTCAGCAGAGGACACTGGGGCCTTTCAGAAATTCTCACCATGTAGAAAGGGAGATAAGGCAGTTATTCCTGTCATCCATCCTCTCCACACACACACACACACACACACACACACACACACACAGAGAGAATTACATGAACACAGTATACACTCAAAGACACCATTCATCTTATTTTCTCAGTATTTTTGCCTCTCTACGCAGAGGATGAAGTGGAGAAGACAAAAAGAAGCCATTGTTCTAAAGTTTGTCTTTGTTTTTGATCGCTGTCTCATTGATCGTCATCCAATGTTAATCTCTGCCTCATTCTAACAATCCAATTAATGCACATGCCGGGGTCTACGTGGACTCGGCCCATTCAGAAACACTCCCACGGGCATTTTGTCACACAGTATGAACAGCCGTCGTCGGAAGTCTCCGGGTGATACAGCTCCTGCTGTCTTCCACAGCTGGACAGGACAGCACAGCTGGACAGGACAGCAACCCAGCTGGACAGGACAGCAACACAGCTGGACAGGACAGCAGCACAGCTGGACAGGTCAGCACAGCTGGACAGGACAGCAACACAGCTAGACAGGACAGCAGCACAGCTGGACAGGTCAGCAAAGCTGGACAGGACAGCAACACAGCTGGACAGGACAGCAACACAGCTGGACAGGACAGCACAGCTGGACAGGACAGCAACACACGGGCGGGCAACACAAAACCCTGCGCGCCCACCGCATTACGCGACCCCCCGGAAGACACAATAATTACGGCTGCCTCAGTTATCATATTGCTTGGACCGAAAAAACGGGTCGCATACGCGATAAAAAAAAAATAAAAAAGAAAGAAAAGAAAATAGAAGAATAGAAACGAAAAGAAAAAGAAAAATGTCACAAAATTGTCAAAACTGAAGGGTGACCCTGGCAGTTGGCGCGGCAGAAGGCCGAAGGACAGACAGACAGACAGACAGACGTGGCGACAGCTGTGGGGCGGCCGGCAGGATGTGTCCCTCAAGACGTCACTCACCCTGCCCTTGTGACACCGCCAGGAATGCGGAACTCACCCCTTCCCCCACCCCCATCCCCACCGCCCTCAATGACGTCATCGCTGCTCAGTGACGACGTTGACAGACGTCACGTGGTCCCAGCCACACGAAGTCGGGCCTTGGCGACGGGGAAGAAAACACAGAGTGGGGGGGGGGGGGGGGGGGGGGGGGGGGGGAGGGGGTGGGGAGCGGGGGGGGGAAGGGGGGGGGGGGTCAGGTGTTACCTGAAATCAGGGGTCATTCATTCACGTCTGACCTCCACGTCCCGCCTACCATCATTCGGCAAAGGGGGGTAACCAGGAGACTGGTTGACATCATACCCTACACCCCCCAGAACGACAACAGGTTCAAATGGCCAGCCAAAATAGCTTTTGTTTGTTTGTTTGTTTGTTTGTTTGTTTTGTGGGTCTGAGCACTAGCGTGACTGTAACTGGCAACATCTGACTCGGTGCCCTGTCAACTGAGTCACCCAAGCACCCCTTGCCCCCCCCCCCCCCCCCCCCCCCCCCCAACCCACCTTTAGACAAATTAACTGGGTAAAAGGATGGATGGGACAGGGGGGGGGGGGGGTGGGGGGGGCGGAGGAGGAGGAGGAGGAAGATATAGTGACAGGGTAGAAGGATGGGGATGGGGGTGGGGTGGGGTGGGGTGGGGGGGTGGGGGGTTTACTGAGGAGGGGAAAGAGTACGCGAGGAGGAGGGGAGGTAGGGAGGGGAGGGAGAAATGATGAGGAAAAAAAAATAAATAAAAGAGAAAGAAGAAGAAAGTACAGATATCACGATGTTCACACACGATAGTCTCCCCTGTTTTTATTTGTCCGTTTCAATCAACAGAAGGACGTGGCCAGACAGGTGACGGACAGGGAAGGGTTTTTTTTTTGCGATGGACTGACACTACCACAGGGGAGAAGGCGGCTGACCAGGGCACGGACTGGTACCGACCGCCAACTCTTCATATCTACGCCTTGACAACCCAATAATGCCGCGCTATGTGACCCGCCCTGCCCTTTCCTGTGCTGCGTCTTGGTCCTTCCTTCCCTTCTCTTCCTCCCTCTCCTCCCCCTCTCTTCCTTCCTCTCCTAGCCGTCGTCTGCAGTGTCGCCGCCATACGGGAAACAGCCGCCGCTGCACAAGGGTTCCAACAGCTGCACTGCACAACTCGGACGTCAAATTCATCACGATTAAATCTCAGAACTGACTAGTACGTCTTTCTAACGTAACAACAGCCCTGATGTGGCCCTTTGCGGTCGGCTGGGCTATACGCAGCATTACCTGATGTAACAAAAATCTATATAACATAACAGAACAAAATCAAATAGAAATTTGACATAAAAAGTTCAGTCGAGGCTCCAATGGCCAAAATGACCCTTTTTTGACTTTACCGAGAGAAAATGGCAGGGGTTTATACGAAGAAGGGAGGTAAAACAGCAAACGGGGAGGAGGTGGGGGGTACTGCCCCCTCCCCTCCCCACCCCATAACGCTGGCCCCGAGAGATGATGAGGTGTCTACAAAACACCTCGCTCCCTACCAACAACAGCACGAGAGGCTGGAGACCTCCTAACGTGCTCCATCAATGCACCGAGACCAAGACATTGTGGTGGTCCCGCTTTACGATTCAATGAAGCGAACTGAAAGTGGGAACACCGTTTCTTCTTGCTGGTGCTAAGTGGGGGCCCACATGAGGTGGAGTTGGAGAAATGAGAACACTAGTTTCTTCCCTTGGTAATTGGATGGGCAAAATGAACTGACCTGGATATGGGAACGCCATTAATTTCTTTTCTGTTCATGCCTTCTTGTTGCCCATAGCTTCTCCATGTGTCGTTCCTGTCTGCTATGGGCCACCTGCTACAAAAACAGGTGTGTAACAGTGTGTGTGTGTGTGTGTGTGGAGGAGGCGGGCAGGGTATACTGATGACATGTGCTTTTTTTTATCACTATGGATATCATATTCTTCATGCGTCTAACAACTGATATCCGCAAGTGCATAGGCGAACTTTGGGGAATGGATGTCTGGGGGAGCGGCGGGTGGGGTGGGGGGGGGGGGGGGTGGGGGGGGGGGGGGGGGGGGGTGTCACCTGTTCAGGAATAGGACAACAGGGCACAGGCGTAATTATGAGGCAGGATTAGGTGACTGGGGAGAACGCCTCCCACCCCCCACCCCCACCCTCCCTGGATGGATCAGCATCCCCCCCCCCCCCCCCCCCCCCCAGCACGTGACAACACTGGCGTCAACAGCTGGTGGTGGGTCCAATGACCGGACACCTCCAGACCCTCACAGCATACACAACAAACAATACAGACACGCATCGACTGCAAACGCCGCCCTGCTTGAGACGTCTGCTTGCGGGGTCGCCAGAGGTCAGTGACTTACTTTGTCGGGGCCTCGCGCGCACGCGCGCCTGCCGCCGCCTTCTCCTCCTTCTCCTTCCACACCCCCACCTCCCTCCCGCCCTGCCTCTCCCTCGGGACTGACCCCTTGACTTGCAGGGCAAACACGGCAGCAGATGACAGGACAGCCGGGCGCTCGGCATAGTACTGGTCCCCGACAACACGACACAATACTACTGACTGCGAGTGTTAGAGCCGACGCCATCACCTGGGAAAAGGATCATGCTTCCTATGGTGCTCGCGTACTGTCAAAAAAAAAAAAAAAGTTCGTGTTTTCTTGCACTCTTGTATTTCCACGGACTCGAATTCAATATCTGTTCGGTCGCCCCCCCCCCCCCCCTCCCCCCTCTCTCTCTCTCTCTGAGAACACACCACGGGGAAGCATTCTTACCGAGGGATACAGCTGAACACTGGAAACATGAGGGTGAAATAAAAACAAACCGAGTCTGATTCAATGTGAATGAAAATTAGTATTTTTCATCGTTCTTTCAGAGCTCATCTGGAACCATGGGCTTCACATGGTCAGTGTCCAAGTAAGGAGACTGCAAGCAGAGATGGGAACCAGCCTGAAAGAAGAAAGGACTGTTCCGCCCAGCGAAAGAGACCAACGAATTACAGGACAAAATGATCATCAAAGCTAAAAAGGGCTAGTTGTCACGAATCGAATATTGAGAGAGAGAGAGAGAGAGAGAGAGAGAGAGAGAGAGAGAGAGAGATAACTGATGAACACAATGCCTTTAAAAAGAAAAAAAGAAAACCCTTCCCCATGACACCCCCCCCCCCCCTCCCTTCCCCAAAACAACACAAACTCCCTCCCTTCCCTGTAACACACACAAATCCCCCTTCCCCGTAACAACACAACCTCATCCCCCCTCCCCCCCCCTTTTCCCACACCACCACCACCACTGCCTCGTTTCGACTCGGGTGGTCTTCCCTAGATAAGCTGGGGCGGGACTGGGGGGTGGGAGGTGGGGTGGGGAGGGGGGGGGGGCTTCTTTTTTCTGGCGTCAGACGACCCAGGCGATTCCGTCAAAGGGCAGGCAGGGAAACCGTGAACAGAGCGCTGTGGACTCACTGGGCCTGGTCACCGTGAAGAAGCTTTCTCTCTCGCTCCCCCGGCGTCCCGTGGCTGTTGACAACACCGACAAGAAGGAAAGAAAGAAAAAAGAGAAACTCCGGCCGCGAAAAAGCAAAACAAAACGGAAAAAAAAAAAAAAAAAAAAAAAAAAAAAAAAAAATTCCCTCCAAACCGCAAGTCCTGTACGGTCTGACGCGGTAGCAGCAGGGTTTGTGATAATTGGCTTGTTGACAAGGCACCACTTTGCCTCTGATGTCGTGTGTGTGTGTGTGTGTGTGTGTGTGTGTGGGGGGGGGGGGGGGGGGGGGGAAAAGAAATGGGGTGGGGGGTGAAAAGAGGGTGTGTGGGGCTGTGAGGGGTGTGGGGGGAGAACCTGGCTCTTTCGCTCGCTCTCGCTCTCTCTCTCCTCTCTCTGGCCTGCCTTTCTCATTTCATTTCACGTGCACTCGGTCTAAACTACTGATGTGCACCAATGAACACAGCCAGATAAGAAAAAGCCATTGGAGTGAACGACAAACGTGCATCCCTCCCCTCCCCCCCCCTCCCTCCGTCCACCACACCCAATCCCACATTTAAAGGAGATCACACACGACGCACGCCCCACAGTCCGCGGCTGGTATACCGGCAAAGGTTTGCCCCCCCCCCCCCCCCCCCCCCCTCCAATTGGCCAGATGACCAGATGACGCAACACCCATTCCCATGCTTCCATCCCCCACCTTTAGCCCCATGAAAGCCAGGTAACCGTCGGCTTTCCAAAACCCTCCCGAACCTAGTTACCTTCCACTGCTTGAGACGTCAACGAATGTGAGAGTTCTGCAGTTCGGACAAAATCTGTGTTAAGTAAACAAAAACCTGAGGCGGGAGTGAGTTGAGGGGGGGGGGGGGGGGGGGGGGGGGGGAGGGAGGGAGGGGTTGAGAGGGAGAGGCTGGAGGCTGGGGGGGGGGGGGGGGGAGTGGGAACAACACAGCTAAACACCAAGAATAAACTCTTGACTGGAACTGTTCCCAATATACATGTTCCAAGGCAAAATAGTTAGTTTCACGTCCCAATTATTCGTGATTTTTACTCGAACGATTCGCCGTAGCCTTTGAAGAGTACGACTGATCAAAGAAAAGAGAAGCAGGGTGGGGTGTTGTTGTCGTCACCTACACAATGATCACGGCGTTTAAATCCCTGTGGCCAGCCTGGCCCACAGCCATAGCAAAGGGAGGGAGTGGGCGGAGGAAGGAAAGGGGGGGGGGGGGGGGGGGGGGGGGCAGGCGGGCTGGAGGGACCGTGGTCACTCCAGGCCCCTCCTCTGTTGACTTGTGGGCCTGTGACGTCACGCCTCTGCCCGTTTATTGACTGGCTGGGGGAATAGGCCTGCCCCTGCCTTTCCTTCGTTACCTGTTGGGGCACGGCATCTTTTGATATTGCAGATGTTGCCACCCCCCCTCCCCTCCCCCTCCGCGCTCCTTTCCAATGTAATCGACAAATGTGTGTGTGTGTGTTGTGCGCGCGCGCGCGCGCGCGCGCGTGTGTGTGCCCGTGTGTGTGTGCAAGTGTGTAGAGAGAGAGAGAGAGAGAGAGAGAGAGAGAGACAGAATCAGTAAGAGAGAGAGAGAAAGACAGAGAGAGAGAGAGAGAGAGAGATTCAGACAGAAAGAGAAGAGAGAGAGAGAGACAGAGAGATAGAGCGAGAGAGAGAGAGAGAGAGGGAAGGCGGGGGGGGGGGGGGGGGAAGCAAATGGGGGTTACAAAAGGAATGCGATCGTTCTGGAACTTTACAAAATCGCCGACAGCCCCATCCCACCCCACCCCCCCCATCACCACCATTAATCCTCATCCCCCATCCTCCTATCCCCCTCCCCTATCTTCTGATGTCAAGTTCACTCTCAAAAAAAAAAAAAAAAAAAAAAAAAAACCCTGGGTCCCAATGACTGATAATTAACGGCCATGCCCCCACCCCTCTCCCAGGCGTAGCCAGTTAGTTGCACAGAGAGGGGGGGGGGGGGGGGGGGGGGGGGGGGGGGGGGGGGGGGGGGGGGGCAAGGGGCACGGCGGGCGGCGAGGGGAGAGCGAGCAGGGAAGGCGGAAAAACGCCCGGCAAAAACGCCGCCGCAGTGTATGACGGCGAAGGAAGTTAAGGGAGAAAAACAAACAAACAAACAAAACAAAACAAAAAAAGAGAGAGCTGAAGGAGCGTTGTGCACTCCCAGGGCCTCAACGATCTGTCGTGGCGGCCAGTGCTTTGCACTCCACACTCGTGGCGGCGCCACCACCCCCCCCCCCCCCCCTTCCCATCCCATCCCCCCCCCCCCCTCCACATACACACACACACACACACACTTCCTCCTCTCCCAGAGAGGCGCTCGTTCATAGGCCTACTACTCATCGGCCTTACTACCCCCCCCCCCCCCCCCCCCCCCACTTGTCAGCAGATTTAACTACCTACGCACGCACGCCAGCAGCTACCAGTCTAATGTCCTGCGTGCAAAGGGAGAAGAAGAGCTAACGTCAGTGCTTTCAAGTCTCGAGAGCTTGTTCGAGAAGGGTAAGAGATGGGGGGGGGGGGGGGGGAAGGAGGGGAATGGAGAGGGGGGGGGGGGGGTGTGTGCGGGGGAGGGAAGGGAGGGAAACAGAAAGTCGTACGAACCTCCTTTTGCCAGTCATCATCATCATTATCATTTTCCATCATCTACTATTATCATCATAAAATTATCTATAATTAATATAACTATGACAGGGTTGGGGGAATGAAATGGGAGGAAGAGGGTAGGGGGAGGAGCGGGGGGGGGGGGAGGAGGATGGTTGATGTGAGAGAAGGGGAAAGATGATGAAGTGAGACAGACAACTGGAGAGATGGAGAAGAGGGAGACAACACCAGAAAGACGACGTGCGGTGGAGGGGGATACGTGTGTGACTTCGGGTTCTGTGGCGGCCACCCATCACAGCCATTAAAGGTGAATGGATCCTGTATCGTCCTGTCTGGTTCAACACCGAACTGTACTGGGTCACCACCCATTCTCTGGGCCGTGGATCTACACCGAACTGTAATGGGTTATCTGATCTTTGGACCAGAGATCCACACCAAACTAATAGGTTATCCATCTTTGGGTCATATTCCCGTCTTTCATTCATATTAGTTCCATTTCTTTTTTTTTTTTTTTTTAATTCTTTTCTTTTCCTCTACGGATCCGGGAACCGCCCCTTCAATGCGGATCTCCACCACGTACCTCCGCCTACACTTAACGGGCTTTTTGCCTTTCTTTGGAGGGCATTCATGAGCTTTTAACAGTTGGCTGTGATCGCCACACTCAGCGCTGCACTGAAGCGATGCGACCAGGGAAGAGCAAGGAAGGGGAGGGGGGGGGGGGGGGGGTGGTGGGGGGGGGAGCCGTGGGGGGCTGGGTGCCAATGAAGCCTTCATACACAGTGCCTGACGCCGCTAGGACCCGAGGAAGGAGTGTGGGTGTGGAGGGGGACAGAAGCCATGGGGCTGGGGCTGCCAATGAAGCCTTCATACACAGTGCCTGACGGCCGCTAGGACCCCCGCTCATTATCCTGGCGGCTTGTCAGACTGCAGCGATTAGCACGTGCCTGCCGCCACTCCGCATCTTCACCGCGCCGGCCGCCCCCCCCCCCCTCCACACACACACCCACACACACACTCCTGTCCCCCCCTCCCCCCCCACACACCTCCCCCCCCCCCCCCCCCCCCCTCCGGCCGCCACCCGCGCCAAGCCGTCAAGGTATATTATGAGGTATATACAGATCATGATACCCATCAGCAACTAACTCCTTTCTCCCTCCTCCCACACCCACAAGTTTTTCCCCCATCCCCTAACACACACACACACACACACACACACACACACACACACACACGCGCGCGCCCTCTTGCATTGGTAACGCCTCCTCGTCTCTCTGGGCGGAGCATGCATCATCCCTCTTGTGATCTACGCAGCCCTCGTATCCGCAAAGCCTATCCCACGCCGTGCCCAATCCACGCAGCTACCCACATCACAACTGGCCGGCATGCCCATCGATAGTTACCCACTGACCAGCTGGAGGACTGCTCTCTCCCCTCCCCCCCGTCAACAGTCACCCCCCCTTCCTCACACACACACACACACACACACACACACACATTCTCTCTCTCTCTCTCTCTCTCTCTCTCTCTCTCTCTCTCTCTCAAAAAAGGTGGGCATGTTACCCCCATATCCATCACCTCAAGGTGGGAGCGGACCTTAATTACACCGGAATGTCATCAGTAATCTTGAGTGGGAATTAAAAAAAAAAAAAAAAAACGAGACGAGATTGATGGCACACGGAACACCCTTTGAACACGAATATTTTCTTGTTCAACTTTATGACCTTTTTTCCAAGAAGATCCTTTCCTTTCAGAAAGTTCTATCGTTCACTGCTTGTAGTTAATTATGTAAGTTAATTATGTAAGTTAATTATTTGAGTTGATTATGATCTTGACCCCCATCCTACGTTCTTCAGTTTCTCTCCTCCCCTGATCAGTAGTTGGAGGTTTCGCCGAGTTTTTATCCATTTTTGTCCAACCCTTTCCAAACCATAGCGGCGGCGATTTTTCTCTGTGGGACTGGGTAGGATTGTCTGGGCATGGTGGGGAAGTGTTTGATAGTATTAGCAGTAAACAGCTGGTTTTGGGACGAAACGCAACGAGCATGCGGAGACCTGGCTGTATGGAGTTCAATATTTACTTAAAAAAAAAAAAAGAAAAAAGGGTGGCATGTACGGTGGAACGGTTTATTTAAACTTATGATAGTTTAGTCCAGTTGTTTCTGTCTTCAACAAAAATTCGACAACGCCATTCTCAAAAAACAACAGCAACAGCAAACGCACAAAAGCATCCCTGCCTTAACCGGAGGTGGGGGGTGGGGTGGGGTGTCTCCCCCTTCTCGCCCCTCCCCCTCCTCCCACCGCTCCCTGACTCCTCTCCCTCTCGCTTTCGCCTAGCCACCACCAACCAACGTTTTCCACTAACTAAACCGAGCGCAAGCTCTCTCTCCTACCCACTTGCCTTGCTTACTTTTTACCTACCCAGCACCACCTACCTACCTACCTACCCACCCACCCACCCACCGACCCACCTACCTGCTTGCATGCGGCCCATTTCCGCCAGCGCCGAGTAGCGAGGCGTGAAAGTGGAAAAGCAGCCAACCCTGAGCGAAACGACACGCTCACTGCAGCTCCTCCCCTCTCCCTCACCCCCCCCACCCCCCCCCCCCCCCCGCCCCCCCCCCCCCCCCCCCCCCCCCGCTTCTGCCCGCCCACCTTGTCCGCCTGTCTGTCTGCCTGCCTGCCAGCCTCCTCCTCTCCCTTTTCACCTGCTGCTGCTCTGTGACATCGCTAGCCTTACCTCCCTCCCGTCGCCCTCGCCCCCCCCCCCCTTCCTGTTTAGGTCTTTAGTTAAAACCCTTTATAGCATTATGAACACACACACACACAGTCTTTACGATATATATTATATATATATATATATATATATATATATATATATATATATATATATATATATGCGATGCCAAGGGAACACAGACACAATCAGCAGTGCCTCCCTGACGAGTCAAACCCAGTGGACGAAAGGCCTCGGAGCAGGCAAAAAAGAACAATCCTGCCTTCAAGATGGATTATACGATGATCTCCACGGGCTGCCAGTGAAGGGTTTGATGTTTATGATAGTGTATGTATTCCCTGAATTGTCATTCTCATCTACTTTATCTCCTTCCCCCCCCCCCCCCCCTTTCTTTTTTTTTCCCCCTTCAAATATCAAAGTCATTACTATATCGTGATGAAGGAATTGTTAACCTGCACTTGTTTTCTCCCACTACGAAATTGTTTCACACACACACACACACACACCATACACACACACACACACACATCCACACACACACACACACTCACATATTTTTTTCTGTGCGTTCTCTTTTCTCTTCTTTCTATCCATCCATCCATCTATCTATCTATCTATCTAATCTATCTACACACATACAGAGAGAGAGAGAGATGACAGAGAGAGAGAGAGAGAGAGGAAGTAGAGACAGAGACAGAGAGGAGTAGAGAAAGGGAGTTGGGAAACAGAAAAAAATAAAAAGGTCTAGCACTAAATGAATGCGGCAATTATATACTCCTAAAAGTTTGTTGAGGCAGCATACGACACACACACACACCACACACACACGCACGCGGACAGTCGCACAAAGGTTGGGGCTGGCGTGGGGCGTGACGCGTGCTTCAGCTCCCCACTGTATCCTACTGGTGACAGCAATGTGCAGGGCCTTTGTCCCTTTTCCATTCAGATCATCCCAACCAGTGCATGCCTCTTTGTTTTCGTTGTGGGAGGCTGCACAATGTCAGCGAAGGCCAAGGGTAATACAGTACAAAAAAAAAAAAAAAAAGTCCGGCGATACGAGCCTGTCATCACAGACTGGAAAGACAAACGAAAAAAACAATAAAAGACAACCGATTAAAAAAAAAGTTCGCTAGAGAGAGAGAGAGAGAGAGAGAGAGAGAGAGAGAGAGAGAGACTTAAGGTAAGAGAGAGTGAACAAGATCTCTGTGTGTGTGTGTTGTGTGTGTGTGTGTGTGTGTGTATGAGAGAGAGAGAGAGAGAGAGAGAGAGAGAGAGAGAGAGAGAGAGAATTAATATTTTATTGTCATTACCAAAAGAGGTCTTTTGACAAGGGGGGAGGGGTTAACAGAACAATAGCATTTCTCTCTTCCTTTCCTGCAAACAAATAGTACACATTCATTCCTAGTGTGTATCAAATGAAAGGTTAACAAAAACAAATACATTCGTAACATTTCCTTATGTCCTCCACATGTGATGAATGATAATATTCATTCAGATCTCTCTCTCTCTTATAATGCATTCTCTTAAATGTCACTATCCTTCATCTGTCGAATTTTCAATGCTTCCGCGATGAATTTCGCAACGGATTTAATTACAAGTTCATCATCTGATGATAACACGACAACGACATTTTGTCTGTTCGTATTATCTAACTAGAAAAATGAACGATTTGTCCGCAGAGAGAGAGAGAGAGAGAGAGAGAGAGAGAGAGAGGAAACGTGCCGTTTTACCGCCAGCAAGGACGGAGATGGCGTACGCGCGGTGTCGTAAGGGACTGGAAGAGATGGAAGGGCTGGGGGTGGAGGGGGGAGGCTGCGGGGCAGAAAGGAGAGAGAGAGAGAGAGAGAGAGAGAGAGGGGGGGGGGGGGGGGGGAAGGAAGCGGGGTGGTGGCGGCAGGGGCCGGCCGAGTGCAGATCAGCCCCATTTCCCCTCAACTGCCGGTGCACGCACTTTCCGCGCGCTGACGTCGGCTTGCGCCGCGCTGCTGCTTTATGACCGGCCGCCTGTGTCACGAACTGAGGATCGGCCCGGCATCTGCTCTGTGTGTGTGTGTGTGTGTGTGTGTGTGTGTGCGCGCGGCGCGACGCGCGCGCGCGTGCGTGCATGCAAGTGCATAAGCGCTTTGCGTGGTGTGTGTGTGTGTGTGTGTGTATGTGTGTGTGTGTGTACGTGCAAAAGCAAAAGTGCTTTACGTATATTGTGTGTGTGTGTGTGTGTGTGTGTGTGTGTGTGTGCACGCACGCGCGCGTGCGTGTGTGCACTCACATATAACACTTGCTAGGCTATTGCACTTTCCCAGTCTCCCTCCCTCCCTCCTTTCTTTCAATGGAACTATCGTTTTCCGTACATGTACTTTTCCTCTCTCTCTCTGTTTACCTACCTCTCTTCTGAGAGAGGAAAACACACTCCAGAGACGGCTGGCTCGTGGAGAGAGAGAGAGAGAGAGAGAGAGAGAGAGAGAGAGAGAGAGAGGGAACAAGGCGTGCTAAACAGCGCGTGACGCATCAGGATCTCTCTCTCTCTCCCACAGCAAAACACTGGCGACAAAGAAACAGGACCAGCAATAGGACCCAATGGCATTCATCTCTCTCTGTCTGTCCGTCTCTCTCTCTCTCTCTCTCTCTCTCTCTCTCTCTCTCTCTCTCTCTCTCTCTCTCCAACAGTGGCTGGAAGAGACTAACCAAACGGATATCCTGGCATTAACCTTTCTCTCTCAGATCTGAGCGAAGAGATGATCAATGGATAAAAAAAAAAAAAAAAAAAAAAAAACGGCATAAACATTTTTTCTTTTTTTTTTTTCCCCACCTGACAGAGTACTGGATTAGCAGTGACCTTCCCGATGTTATCATACCAACAGGGAAATATTCATGTGTTTCCATCCAACTTTCCAACCCCCCCCCCCCCCCCCCCCCCCCCCCCTCAATGGACAGCCGCCCCCACTCTGTTTTGACCTGCTGACCTTTTTCAGTTTAACTGTCATAACGAACGAACTAACATACCGATTCATCTCATTTCATTCCCGTGACCTACGTGGTCGTGGGGTGGGAGTGGGGGTGGGGGGGGGGGGGGGGGTGGAGCGGGACGTGAGGGACGACCTCCGTCGATCTTCGTCTTCTCCACCGCGGCCTGTCCTCTGCTTCTCGCAGGAGTTCTGGCAGCCTGAGGCTGGGCCATTCCATCACGTTCTCTCGGCCAGCTCTTTCTCTGCCTGCTTCACTGATTGACTGATCGCTTCATTACGGATCACACCATGACTGCGCCAATCTCCAGCGCACCTGTCTTCCTGGTGTCACTGTTCAGCACCGCAGTGATGTCTTCGGGACATGGAAGTCTGTCATCTACACACACTTTAAGACTGTTGAAGTTTGTCATCCTTTTTTTTTTTTTTCCGAAGTATTCGTTGTCTTTCTTTCACGTCCATGACGTCATTTTCTTTTAACTGTATTAAGGTCATGTTCACTGTTCCTCCCTTCCTTCATGTGTCTCCCCCCCCCCCACCCCACCCCCTTCTCACATGCTATCCCCACTTTCCCCCCTCCTCTTCTTTCCTGCAAGCATGATGTCTAACAGCATCTGATTGTGTGACCGGATTTTTAACAGACGGATAGTATCATGATGTGAATCATTTTGTAATGAATAAAAATCTCTCTCACTCTCTCTCTCTGAACAAAAAGTCTTGAACGAAACGAGTATTCAATACCCTATTGCTCCCCGCCCCCCCCCCCCCCCCCCCCCCCCCTCCCGCTTTAAAAGAAGACGTGTCTAGCGGAATAATTTACTCTGTCTCTCTGTCAGCTAAACACAGGGGGAAGGCGGGTGGGTGTGAGGGACGTGATCTCGGTAAAACCCCGTCCATTAACAATTCATCCCTCCCCCTAGCCCCCCCCCCCCTCCCCGACCCACCACCCCACCCCTCTCTTTCTCTCCTTCACCATCACTGTCGCTAAGAGAAAACAAATAAATGGCGGCATAAGTAAACATAACCTCAGTGGCATCATAACCCCCCCCTCTCTCTCTCTCTCTCTCTTTCTCTCTCATTGAGCGCGCGGCGGGTTATGACTCAATGTGCACTGACTGCGGAGTCCCCTCAGGCGACGCAGAGAGGTCCCGCGCACTTGACTCAGAAATGACGCGCTGGGGGCACGTACACACACGGACAGTCAACCTCTCACGGCGCTTGACTCGGTCGCACACGTGTCCTCCTCCCCCCCCCTCCCCCCCCCCCCCCCCCCCCCCCTCATATTCCCATCCCCCCTCCTCCTCCACCTCGTCGAGGGCGATCTTTTCATCTTCCCACGTCTGCGGGCCAAGTACAGTGCGTGTTTCTCCCACTGGGTCGACGGTTCGAACTTCCCATAAATCGCTGAGGCGAACTGCACCGAAGAGAGGATGGTTTTGGGTCAGTGCGGGTCGATCACCGGAGACGTCGGCCAGCGCTGCGAGTTCAAATCCCGCGGTTTGGGGGGTTGGGGTGGGGTGGTGTGGGGTGGATGTCCGTTACTAACGTATAGTCGTTTTTCGTGGTGTTGATGTAGTTGGTTTGGTGACGTAACCCCGAATTTTTTGGCGATTTTACTGTATAGGCATTACAAAACTGTGCCCACTTGCATTGTATCTTCATATAAAAATTAAGACGCAAAAGATGGAAAACTGAGTGGATTGTGACGTTAATGTTACGGAACAGTGATACTTCATACGTTCAAATCGGAAAGCGAACAAGCGCACACACACACACACACACACACACACACCACACACGGGGGGGGGGGGGGGGGGGGGGGGGGGGGGGGGGGGGGGGGGAGTGGGGGAGGGGGGCGTGGGGAGCAACATCAGGTCGACACGGACACAGTGGACCCGCCCTTTCCACTATAGAGCTAACGGCTGAGGGTTCGAGCACTGGCACTGTCCAGTTTCGTTGTTTGTTTTGTTTGTTTGTTTTTGTGTGTTTTCTTTAACGGCTCGAAAACCTTTCCTAAACTGACATTGGAAATCCGACCGTTTTCTACTTTCTTCTTCCTTCTTCTCTCTCTCTCTCTCTCTCTCTCTCTCTCTCTCTCTGTGGGCGTATTATAAGCCCAAGAAATCCACCCCTATTTTCTCCGTACCAATCCAGCACAGTCCAACTGATATGGACTCTCACGTTCTCCCCACCCCACCTCCCTTCTGCTCGTTCTCCCCACCCCACCCCCCCTGCTCGTTCTCCCCACCCCCACCTCCCTGCTCGTTCTCCCCCACCCCACCTCCCGGCTCGTTCTCCCCACCCCACCTCCCCCTGCTCGTTCTCCCCACCCCCCTCCCCACTCGTTCTCCCCACCGTTCCCCCCCCCACCTCCCCTGCTCGTTCTCCCCCCCCCCCACCTCCACCTGCTCGTTCTCCCCACACCACCTCCCCACCTGCTCGTTCTCCCCCCCAACCGCCCACCTCCCTGCTCGTTCTCCCCACCCCCCCACCTCCTGCTCGTTTCTCTCCTCTGTGGGGGACAGCCAATGCCGTTACACACGTCCTATTTGATTCTGCACTGCTTTTCGGAGGGTTGGGAGGGCGTGGGGAGGCGGGGTGGAGTGGAGGGTGGGGGGCGAGACATGTGGCGACAGTTATGGGTTTTTTCTAAAAAGGGTTTCTTTCTTCTCCCCCCCCCCCCCCCCCCCCCCCCCACAACACACACACACACACCACCACACCACCATTTAGGTGAATCGGGCGACACTTCAAGGACGAGGTGACGCTTATAGGGCCGACGTTTATCGGCAGCCCGGTAGACTTTGTGTTGTTCAGTGTGAATCGGAGGGTGGTGACAGGCGGAGAGAGGTCACGGGGCGAAGTAGACCCCGCCACATGACTGGAAAGTGCAGCGGCCAATACTAAATCAAACGCTCACTTTCCCCTCCTCCTCCTTCCAATCACGACGGGTTGTGCCCTTAGCGATCAAGGGGACGTCACTGTTGGGGGTGGTGGTGGGTGTGGGGGGGGGGGGGGGGGGGGGGGGGGGAAGGGGGGGTGTAAGGGGGGGTGGTAGGCGATAACGGTTAAAAAAAAGATTTCTCTTTTTGTGTCCCCTGGCTGGTCCTAAACACAGCGTTGTCAGGCTGTGTGTGGAGGGTGACGCTGACCGCGAGGGTAAGAGGCGGAACTCAGAACCGGAGACTGTTTATTCCAACTTCGCCTGTGTTTGATTTCACTCTCTTCTGCTCTCTCTCTCTCTCCTCTCTCGGTGCTCCTCGTTATCCTCTCTCTCTCATCTCTTGTAGTGTTGTAAGTGTTGTGTGTTGTGTGGTGGTGTGCGTGTGTGCGTGTGTGTGTGTTGTGTGTGGTGTGTGTACCCTGCCTTGTGTGTGTGATAGGTGTTGTGTTTTCTCCACCTCGCGCCGCACGCTGTGTGTGGTGTGTGGGTGTTTGTGATGCTTGTGTGTGTGGTGTGTTTGTGTGTGTGTGTGTATGTGTGTGTGTGTATGTGTGTGTGTGTGTGTGTGTGTGTGATGTGTGTGTGTGGAGAGCATTGTGAAGAGAGAGAGAGATAGAGAGAGATAGAGAGAGAAGATGTGTGTATGTTGTGTGTGTGTGTGTGTGTGTGTGTTTTAGATATGTGTGTGTTGCGTATGTGTTATATCCTCACCATCGGTCTGCTACGAGTAGATA
>JADBJO010010714.1:62500-70399 GCA_016801955.1 Conus betulinus | reverse complement strand
GTGCTCTGCTCATTAACCACGAAAACGTGCTCTTCCACAGAAGGAGAGAAAGGTCACATTCTACATATGCATCATTCCATCTCATTTACTTGCAGCTCTTATGCAGCTTCTGTGGTGGGGTAGGGCTTTAAGCGTCTTGAGCAGCAAGAAATGAAAAGAAACAGGAGTACATCGCATGACTTACGTATTATGATTCGATTCAAAATATGCTAAGTTTTTGTTTGTGCTTAAACGAGATGGTCTAATTTTTCTTTAAAAAAAAAAAGATGTAAAAAAAAAAAAAAAAAGAAATCCTATTTCAAGTAAGTGTTGTTTGTGCTTTAAAAAGAGATGGTCTGTTTTTTCTTTAGAAAAAGAAAATCCGATTTCATTCAGGGCATGAGGGAGAGGAGGGAAAGAGATGGGAGAAGGGATGTGGTTATCAGTAAAAATCATCACTGCATGCAAATGCCAGAGTGAAGCATGCAAACAACATTCACTGAAATGATATGGGAGACAAGCATTCCCACAGAAGATTCCGGTCAGCTGTGTCACACCAATCAAATGCGGCTGCAGTAGTGGAGTAAAACTAGGAAGGCAGGCACTCTTCCTGAAATGCACGTTTTGTGAAATGCGCAAGTTTTTTTTTGTTGTTATTTCATTCCAACAAAGAGGAATTCATACCCTGACTTCCATTCTAAAGATAAAACAAGAACACAAAATAAAAAAAAACAAAACACAGCAAAGCACATCCACATAAATCAAACCAATATGCTGAAACTAAAAATCAGCAGCCCTAGCCCTCTCAGTAGAAAAAAAAAAAGATCTGTGGCATTTAGACAGGCTTTTTTTTTTTTTGACAGAAGTTTAGGGTGGGAAATAATATTGTAGACTGTAACTTTCAGTTCCAGACCAATCTACCATTTCTGCCACTACTTTGTAATTAGAAAAAAAATCAATACTTTCTCTCTTTGGTTTTATCAATAAAACTTGGTGTACAAATTCCACATACTGTGTGAAGCAAAACAAAACAAAATGTATATACATCAACTTCAATCACCAGTTTGTATCTGATTGCGGCTCACATATAAATAAAACTCACAATGATATGTACACAACTGGATTTTCTATATGTTCCAATACTTCTGCAACTGACTATTCAACTATGACTAAAAGCACACCCCGACTATTTTCATTTCAGATTAAAAAAAAAAAGACTTCAAACACGACCAACAAAAAGATAACACTAAGGATGAGTTGCACTCACACACACACACACACACACACACACACACACACACACACACGCACAAGGATTGTGTAACGACTTCACACTGTGGGTCGGTGGTTGCAGAGCCCTTCCAGGAAGCAAGTAGATCCCAGAAAGTCAAGACTCCCTGTCTCGGTGGTATGGGAGCTAGTCTTTCAGAGGACATGGTAAACGGTGCCCCCCTTTTCCAATTGCTTGTCCAATTACTGACCATACATGACTGCTGTGTTCAGTTGATGATGCCCACTTGGTATAGATATCCAACATGAAGGGATGTCAGTTGTCGACTTGGTATAGATATCCAACATGAAGGGACGTCAGTAATGTTGTCGACTTGGTACAGATATCCAACATGAAGGGACGTCAGTTAATGTTGTCGACTTGGTATAGATATCCTACATGAAGGGACGTCAGTTAATGTTGTCGACTTGGAGTCAAAATCCAACATGAAGGGATTCCCACTTAAGGATGTTGACTTTGGTATCAGTATCCAACATGAAAGGATGTCAGTTACTGATATCATCCTGGTATCAACATCCCAAATGAAGGGATGTCATAAGCTGTCTAATTCATTTACTGACATGGACTTGGCTCAGTCTCTAACATGAATAAATTTAACATGTAATTAATAGCGAATTGCCAAGAAAACGTAGACAAACGAATCACAAGACAAAATATGACGTGTTTTGACCTCTTAGGCCTTTTTCAGGCAAGATACAAAACACGAAGGACAATGAAAATGAACAAGCAATCACTTCATTCACTTCCGTGCAAGATGGGTGTTCAATGCCCATCTGCACTGAAGTGAAAGAAGATAAGAGATTGCTCGTTCATTTTTGTTGTCCTGAGTGTTTTGTATCTTGCCTGAAGAAGACTAAGAGGTCAAAATGTGTTGTGTTTTTGTCTTGTGATTCGTTTGTCTACGTTTTATTGGCAATTCGCTATTAATGACATTTAAGATTTGTTTAGATATCTGCCTGCAGTCGCCTCACCTTGCAACTAGCTCTAGCATGAAGCCATGTCACACCTCGTCTTGTTCAGTTACTGAGAGGCAATGTCATCTGGCTATCTTTGTCGATTACTGTCATTCATCAAATATGAATATTGAAGAGAAAGGTATTGAAAACAAAAAAAATGACAAATGCTGAATGAGCATCTAGTCCAAGAGGAAGCGAAGTCCCAGGACCATCTGCTTCAGCCGCTGACACTGATTAGGAATCGATGTCCAGAAGGAAACAATGTCATAGCACCATCTCATTTAACCATCAACACTGATGAAATATCAACACCAAGAGAAAAGGATGTCACCCACTTCTGATGTTGATAAAGTGGAATATCCAAAGAGGATGGGATGTCAAAAATTATTGTCGTTGGCAAAATTTCAACATCCAAGAGGACGGGATGTCAAAAACCATTGTTGACAAAGTATCAACATTCAAGGGTATGGGCTCTCAAGAACTACTGTCGACTAAATATTAATATCCAAGAGGATGGGATGTCAAAAACTATTGTGCTTGATAAAAGTATTAATATCCAAGAGGATTTGGATGTCAAAAACTTGTCACTGGATAAATATCAAGGTCCTGGATGACAGGATGTCAATAATTACTGTCCTTGACAATATCTCAACATTCAAGGCATGGCATGTCCAACACTATTGTCACTGATAAAATACCAACACCCAAGGGCACTGGATGCCAAAAACTATTGTCATTGACAAATTATCAACACCCAAGCATGGCATGTCCAACACTATTGTCATTGACAAAATATCAACACCCAAGAGCATGAGATGTCAAAAAACATTGTCATTGACAAAATATCAACACCCAAGAGCATGGGACGTCAAAAACTATCGTCATTGACAAAATATCAACACCCAAGAGCACTGGATGACAAAAACTATCGTCATTGACAAAATATCAACACCCAAGAGCATGGGACGTCAAAAACTATCGTCACTGACAAAATATCAACACACCAAGGGCACAGAATGTCAAAAAAACTATTGTTGACGAAATATCAACATTTAAGGGCATAGGATGTCAAGAACTATTGTTGTTAACAAAATATCAACATCCAAGGGCATAGGATGTCAAAAACTATGTCACTGACAAAATATCAACATCCATGCAGAAGGGATGTCCAAAATTAGAGATGTTGACAAAATATCAAGATCAGAGAGGAAACGATGTCACCGGACTTCCTTCAATTTCTGACATATGCTCAGATGTAACGTCACACACATGAAACCAGAGCAACCGAGAACAAAAATAAAAAGTTGTGGGGTTAGATAACCCTGTATAGCGTTCTGCTGAATAGGTGGCCCACAGTCGTAGGAAACATTAACTGTTTGATGCCTGCGTTCAGACCGCTATAATCCACTGATGTAGTCAGCCACAAGCAAGACATACTGTACTGTGTGGTCATGTGTGTATCTGCCCTTTATCTTGCTCTATGAGCATGTGCTCTCCCATGAAGGCACAAATGCATTCCATTTGAATAAGAACAGTAAGTCATTGCGATATAAGTACAAAGTAAAACTTTAGCAGTGGCTAGACGTAAGAAGTACAATAATGCTTAAATGCTGATATACCTGCTACTAAACTTGGGTGACTGACCCCCTGATACACATATGGCTGAGTCATCTCAAACAGGCTCACGCTTTGATAAAAACCAGTTTTTCCACATTTTACACTTGACTGATCGTATATTGTTAGACTCAGTTCTGCTTTATGAGTGAAATTCCTTGTTTTCATTTCCTTAGTGGTTTTGATCTTACGAATACCCTGTATAACTGAATTTCTTATTGAATCAGAATCAGTGTCAACTATCTCCATTTAGAAATGGAAGGAAGCCACACATGGGTTATCTCCTCCTGACCTCAGAAAGTGATTCTTTTCGGACAGTGTGAACAACATTGACAGGGAAAGATAATCCAAACAGATCACAGTTCTAACCACCCACTTGCCTTCTCCAGCTTGAGGAGAGACATGACCGATGCATGAAACCGGCTCTCTCGATCCGTCACGCCCAGCACCCTGCTGCAGCTGTGGACTTCAATAGCTTCACACGTACTTCACGTGTAATTATGGCATGCATCTGAGCAGGCATAACAGTGATGACAAATGTTTTTGCACAACACAAAGACAGACACAGGTTCCCAGCTTAAAGAGGGAAGATAAGAAGGAAAAAAGGCGAATGAGTAAAGTGCATCGCAGCTGCATTCCATTGTCCTTCAAACATTTTCACAATAAAATATGCCTGTAAATGAAAAGGCTGTTGCAATTAAAACATTCTTTAAATGAAATGAATAATACTAAATGTATGAGGCTGTAAACAAACCTGCACAAAGGCAAAACCAGAACAGGCAGAATGAAAAATTTACACAGAAACCACCACTGAACATAAAGGCAAGCGCAAAAAAAAAAAAATGTTTTAGTCTGCTTGTTTTTTTTTGTTTTTTTTTTTTTTAACCCTTGTTCTGTTTGCTTGTTTGTTTGTCATATCGTTGTTTACACTCCCAGGAGAGGAAGCTGGACAGGCACTGGGTAAAGGTGGGAGAGGAGGGGGGGGTGGGGGGGGGGGGGGTTGGAGTTAGGGTGGGGTCAATACATACAATCATCGACTTTTACCCATACCACATCGCATCCACACAGGCCCACAGACAGGGTACAAGCACCAAAAGGAGGGAACACAACAAAGCATCCATTGATATTGTAAACACAACTGTAACCTCTTCAGTAAAAACGCTTTATCACAAACTGAATGCAGAGACGCTGAGCATGTCATGTATATGTGAACTCAAAACGAACAACAACAACAACAACACACAAACACATGGAAAGAAAAAAGAGAAATGCTCTGGCAGAACTGATAAAAAATTTTCACAGTGGTACACATGAGTATGCTTTGTAAGCTAACTGTCGTCTACCCGTAAACTGCTACAGGAATCAGTCTGGATTAATACTTCATAGATACCCTGAACAAAAGGGCACAACCCAAACACGAATAAACAACAGCCATTTTGTTATGTACAACCATCAAAACAATACAGAGAACCAACTATCGCGGTCATTTGGCTGGTTTTGTATAGATCATGAAAGAGAAGTTTCTTCAAAGGTGACAATTATCATGGTGCCTTTTTTTTTTTTTCAGCCTTGCCTGGTACTGTTCTCATTTTGCTGTTGTTGCTTTTTTAATGGTGGCGTTATAAATCCAGATACTACGTACATATGCCCACACACATGCACATGCGTAGGCCATGTTTAGCTAGAGCCCTTTAACAGAAAATAATCTATTAACAGAACTAAGTAGAAAAGCTTCTTCCCATCATCTTCTCTTATGAGGCTAGATATTTATATAGACATGGACAGACACACAAACATGCGCACACACACACACACACACACACACACACACAAACATATTGAGCCTTGTTTCATTCATTAGATCATTTTTTCAATCAAATATACACAAAAATAGCACAAACACACACACACACAACACAGCTAGTAAAACACACACACACTGATCAAAGTGTTAATTTTTTTTCACAATAAACCATGGACTAAAATCTTTGAAATTCATGGCACATTCTTATGTCAAGTCTAGCCAGTCAAGTTCCTTTTAATGCTACTCTCTACACCCTGGACAGCATAGACATGGAAGAAGAACTTTGCTGGTTTTTTTTTTGTTGTTGTTGTTGTTTTTTTGGCTTAAAAAATGTGATAAATCATCGAATGGGTCAAGTTTACATAACCAAAATGAACATTTTCATCACGTCCAGTAACTGAACACTGACTGTACACTTCCAACAAAAGAGAGAAAGCAGACAATTTTAAAGAAACCCCAAACTGCAAAATAACTTCAACAAACAACTAACAAATTCCACCAACAGCAAAGAAAAAAAACACAACTCAAAGCTTATATTTTTAAAGAGTCCATATTTCAAATAAGTACTTATGCAGGAGTTGAATCAAAGCAACCCAAAACAAGCCCAAGTCCACCTGATAGAGCTGACGACAAAACCGCCACCCCCACCCCACCCCACCGCACCTCCCCCCAAATTCTCCAGCATGCACAGTGCTCAAAGAACCCCACTCCTTGCACCACTCACAAACACAGGCCACACACCTCAAACACTCATGACGCTGAAAAAAACTCTCCTGGATATCCAGCCTTGCCGAGCACCATGGGATGACTCACATCATTGGGGACAATGGAACAGGCACTGACAAATACGCTGAGACATCTGCAAGAGCTCTCTAAAAGAAAACAATCAGTTGCTTTGAAGAAACTGATCTTGCAGTTCACTGACCACCCAGAACTGTTTCAGGACTGCCCCTGCACAGGGACAAGACACTGTGGCCTGTGGAAAATCACCATCAACAACTAGGTACACATTAGACACATTACGCTCACAACACGATAACTGATCCACTGACATCGTTAACCCTTTCATTCCTACTTTTCTACGAACCATTACTTCCTCTTGTTCCTAGATTCTTATAATACCAGTTTTCCCTTTCATTCCTGGATTTAGAGAGAAAAAAAAGAAGAAGTGTAAAGTGAGAACTGCCACGTATGCAGTAGCAAACCGGCCAGAATAGAGCGGCGACCGCTTTCCTGAGCTGTAGGGGCCGTCTGGCATCCATTCCATTCATAAACATCGCCGCGCAAGCGAACCGGTCATGACGTGCACCGATGACGCGACTCGTGTGAAGTTCAAAGTGCTTACTGTGAGAACCGATTTTCTGGGCTGCAGGAAGGAAAGGAGGGATTTTGTGCTGCCCGGTTACCTGGGCTGCAGGAAGGAAGGGTAGGATTCAGCAAACTGGAAAAAACGGGTTGTAGGGATGAAAGAGTTAAGGCAGACAAGACTCTGCCATGCTGAAGGCGTCAGGCATTCCCTTTCATTTACTGGCCTCAAATTTAAACAAGAAGAAAATGTGGGTAAAAAAAAAGATTAAAGAAAAAGTAAAAACAGACAGTGAAAAATGAATGACAAACACAGCACACTGTAAAAAAAAAAACATGACAAGGTGTACAGGGCAAACAGACACAGCAGAAAGGACAGCCAGTGTCAAGAGTGTACAGTGTGTACACCTTCACTGAACCTAGCTGCCAGATCACAACCAAAAAGCTGACATCAATTCTACGTGATAAAAAAAAAAAGTGAACAGATTTCCCAGACCAGAAACAAGTGAACAGGCCACCAAGGCAGAAAGATGATGCACACAGGAAAACAAACACAAAACAGAAGTCAAAGAGATGACAAAAAAAAAAAAAGAGGAGGTGTGGAGGGAACGACAAGAACAGACTGTCCACCAAGGGAGGCTGTACTTTAAACAGAATATGCCCCTGGCATCCCCACAGAGATTCCCCGTCAGCTGGTCAGAACATTTCCACACATCACGGGAAACACATCTTCTAAAAATGGGGAAGTCCAGAGATTGGGAATGATGAGGAAAGACAGAGAAATCCAGTCTGTGACTCAAAGCACCCACCCTCCTTGACCCCTACCTGTCACCTTTCTCCTTGACCCCTACCTGTCACCTTCACTCCTTGACCCCTACCTGTCACCTTTCCCCTACCTGACCCCTTCCTGTCACCTTTCTCCCTTGACCCCTACCTGTCACCTTCACATG
>JADBJO010010714.1:25000-57500 GCA_016801955.1 Conus betulinus | reverse complement strand
GAACCATGTTAACTCCGAGGGAAAAATCCTCCTGTTCCAAAACGGCCCGGCAGAGATTCGAACCTGCAAACCCCAGGATCACCAAGATTACGACTCCAGCTCTCTACCACTGCGCCATTCCGGCCCTGGAAGTTGGCATCAGTTGGCAATATGACAACTAAACTGCTGACCGCCCTAGGAAAGATATAATTAGGATACGCAAAGAATGACAGCACTCCATTTAATTTTTTGCGCCAGCTTTGGGAGAAAAAAAAAAATCAATGAAAAAAAAATAAATATTACTAAAAAATGCACAAAGCGCGCCAGACCAAAACAGACACTGCAGACTGCACAACTAGAGTCCACTGTGGGCCCTGTGTGCGTTGTCTCCATACCTGGTTACCAGATTAGTGAAGACAGTGGTATGTTCTACATTAAGACCAGAGGGGGAAAAAGTGAAAGAATCTGTGGAAAAAAAACTTTTGAGAATGGACTGCAAAAGGCTGGAAAAAAAAAAATCAGAACACATTAAAATTGAAAAAGAGATCAAAGAGAGCGACAGAAAAATGGCAGTTACCAGCGGAAAACTTCCAGGCGAAGCAGTATATCATTGGAAATAACATCCCCACAGGGATGCTTTAACAGTTTCCTCAATCAGATTGAAAAGGACATGGCAGCAATGACTGTCAACCGTCTTCACTGGCAGCCATAGATCCTGAACTAAAGGCCTTGTGAGGACTTTCTTCAGTACTGAATGGGTCTTTTCTGCCTCAGCTTCTTTCATCACCATTTCTTGACCACTCACTGTGCTGCAGTGGTCTGCATTACGGTCTGGCAGTTAGGAGAAGACAACTCTATCAGAAACAGGTCACTGCAGAATATTTTAGGGTCAGGCTGATTCTTATGTGAGTTGAGTATACTGAAAGTGAGCCCGGTTCCCACATAAGCTAAGTATACCAAGCTTGGGCTCAAATGGTTTGGAGGGCAACCCCCGAAACTGAGACTAGCCCATTTTTTTGTGAGTGTGTTTCCTGAGTGTTCTTCATACTTCCTGATCAGCACTGCAGGAACCTGTATCCCCTGGGCCTGATTGACACTGCACACCTGGGTTCCCAAAATTTTGTTTGTTTCCCCCCTTTTTTTCTTTATTCAAGGACTTTCCCAGGACATTAATTATACATGTCAAAGACTGTAAACAGTAACATTTACATGTTTAACTATGATGTCAACAGAAAAAAAGTATCACTGATGCGAAAATTACCCACACATTATGGGTCAAAGCATGGGATAGTGCTTAGCCACATAATGTATGGTACTTTTCGCATCAGTGATGAAGGAATCTTCTTCACACTTTAGGCAGCTTGCTCTGTGTTTTGAGCCATCTGTTTCTGTGGAAGGAGCCAACCAGTCTTTGCAGTGTTTGTTTTGTAGCCAGCCATCATTGTCAACATATGCACATGTGGCAAATGTAAACAGTTCGAGCGGCATGCAAGCCGCGTCATGCCATCCTGTTTGCTGGGTGGTCAGCAACAAACGCTTACACTTTTTTTTTGTTCTTTTCCTACCTCTCTCTCCCTTCGTCTTCTAGTACACTGTCTGGATCTTTGCTGACTTGAAAGCAAGATTACAGTTGACAGATTTCTTTTAAAAATCCTAAATCTTTTTTTTTCCCAGAGGTTTTTTCCCCATTATATTTGTTTCAATATTTTCTAATCCTGGAAAAGGCTCTTTCATGCACACACATGTATGCATGCACGCACACACGCAACCACCACACACACACACACACACACACACACACACACACACACTAATACACACACACACACACACACACACACACCCCCCCTAGATCTACAGCCACATCACACAGTAGCCTACCATCTTTGATGTTCGACTCCACCATCTCCTTGAACCAGTTCACGCATTTGGCAGCCATCTTGGTGCCATAGTTACGGTCATAAGGGGAAGGCACTCCACCCTGCTGCATGTGACCCAGCACGTTCATGCGGACGGAGAAAACCCCTTTGCCCTCCTCCGAAAAGAGCTGGTTGATGAATTCAGTGGTGTAGTTGGGATTGGCACATTCGTTCCTGAAGAGCATGACCAGTACAAGAGAGCAGCAGAGGACTAGGCAGAACAAGGTGAGGTACGAGACGAATCATAAAGGACATACACAATCACGCAAGACTTACACCGCTCTGAAGGAAATGGTTAGCACGTGGAAGCACAGGATAGATCAATGATGACACTCTATTATGACACATAAAAAAAAGACTACGATACACTCTGAGCAAAAGACAGATTACGATACTTTAAGCAAAACAAAACGGATCTATAACACGCTGAGCAAAAGACAGGTTATTTCTTTTTAAGCAAATACATTATGACGTTCCAAGCAACACAAAATGCATGACATGCTGATCAGAAGATGGATGCGACACATTAAGCAAATGACGTTATGAGACACATTAAGCGAATGGCAGATTATGACACTCTAAGTAAAAGACAAATGATAACACTCTAAGCAAAACAAAACAGATTATGACTCTCCAAACGAAAGAAAAGAGCAAAAGACAGATTACGACACTCTACGCAAAACATGGCAGATCATGATATTCTAAGCCACAGAGACACTATGACGATTTCAAAACAAAAGACAGATTACAGCATTCTCAGGAAAAGATGATATGACTTGAAGCATAAGACAAGTCCACGATGACGCATGAGGCAAAAGACAGTTTACGGCACCTTAAACAAAACAAAACAGATTATGACACATTGAGCAAAAGACAGATTGTGGCGTTGTAAGCAAAACAAGACAAATTATGACACAGTAAGCAAAAGGCAGATTATGACACTCTTAACAAAAGACAGGTTATGACAGTCTTAACAAAAGACAGATTATGACAGTCTTAACAAAAGGCAGATTATGATAGTCTTAATAAAAGACTGATTATGACAGTCTAAGCAAAAGGCAGATTATGACACTTTTACTAATGCAAATGTGTGCATATGTGGTGTGTGTGACTGTGTGTGTGTGTGTGTGTGTGTGTGTGTGTGTGTGTGTGTGTGTGTGTGTGTGTGCATGTGTGTGTGTGTGTGTGTGTGTGTGTGTGTGTGTGTGTGAGAGAGAGAGAGAGAGAGAGAGAGAGAGAGAGAGGTGGGGGGGGGAGAGTTATACATTTCAAAGCAAAAATTATGTAAATGAAAAGAAATCTTTGTGTATGTATATGTGTGTAGGCAGGGGGGAGGAGGGAGGGGGGGGTTGAGGGGGGGGGGGGGGGAGAGAGACAGACAGACAGAGAAAGAGAGGCAAACAGAGAGAGAGTCATACATTATACATTTCAAAGCAAAAATCGTGTAACTAACAGTAAATCTATGTGTAAGTGTGTGCATATGCGCACATACATGTGTGTTTCATTCGTGTGTGTGTGTACGTGTGTGTGTGTGTGTGTGTGTGTGTGTGTGTGTGTGCGCGCATGTGCATGTATGGTGTTGTGCACAGTGTTTTTATCTCTGTGTATGAGTATGTGTGTGTGTGTGTGTGTGTGTGTGTGTGTGTGTGTGTGTGTGTGTGTGTGTGTGTGTGTGTGTGCGCGCATGCATGTGTGTTGTGTATGTGCATGCGTGTGTGTGTGCATGTGTGTGTGTGTGTGTGTGTGTGTGTGTATGTATGTGTGTGTGTGTGTGTGTGTGTGTGTGTGTGTGTGTGTGTGTGTGTGTGTGTGTGTGTGTGTGTGTGTGTTGTGTGCATCTGAGTGTGAGAGAGAGGGGGGGGCAGTTATGCATTTCAAAGCAAAAATCATGCAAATAACAAGAAATCTGTATGTAAGTATGTGTGTGTGTGTGCATGCGCGCGTCTGTGTGTGTGCGTTCGTGCGTGCATGCATGTGTGTGGTCTTGCGCACGGTGTTTTTATCTGTGTGTGTGTGTGTGTGTGTGTGTGTGTGTGTGTGTGTGTGTGTGTGTGTGTGTGTGTGTGTGTGTGTGAATGTTCTTATGTATGAATATTTGCATGCAAATTTATGTGTGTATGTACGGTGGGTGGGAAAGGGGTGCACATGTATGTGCATGTGATGCAAACTTGTATTTATATACAAATCCATGCACATCATGAGAATAGCGCTGTCTTCAAAAGAATTCTAAAAATAATTAACATTGTCATGCACACACACAACACACACTGAGCATAGCAAATGCAAACATGCTAGAACACACATGCTTTCACTATGAAGTTTCAAATTCAGATTTTAAAAAAAGAAAAAAAAATGTAAAACATCCAAATGACACAAGAAACATACACATGAAAAAAACCATAAGGACAAATATACATTGCAGACTGGACAGCTAACGTCCTCTCCAGAAAAAAAAAAAATGTACAATTTACACCACCTCATCACCAGATTACGATACCAACAACAACAAACAGTCATAAACTGTGACAAGAAAATTACTGTCAAAGAATTTCCAGTACAGAGAGACTGGAGGATGCTAAAAAAAAAAAAAAAAAAAAAAAAAAAAAAAAAAAAAAAAAAAAACAAAGACAGAAACAAAAACCAGCAGATGGGCAAAAAAGATTTTTTTTTTTTTTTTTAAAAGAAAGGCAGTCAAAGATAGTTTAAGAACAGGGGAAGTTAGAGAGAAGTTAACTACACTGAGCAGTAAATACAGAAAGTATCAAGGTTTACCACACTGCCTGAAATCAAGTCCACCACACAGGGCGGTCAGCTAGTGACCCTCAAAATTCTGCGCAGTGATCTGCAAGTGATCGGCTGCCATTCAAAAGCGCGCAGTGTCGGGACTGATGAACAGGAAGAGTCCACATTCACACTAGTCACAAGTGGGTTTTTTTTTTATCTGTTGTCTAATTCAATAACACTTCAGGACCTTCGAAGTATGGCAGCTTTAGTGATGGAAGGTGGAGAAGGGTGAGAGCATTTTAACAGCCCTTGTATGTTTCTGTGGCAAGATAAATGCCCAGAGTTACTATCTATCAAACAGGGTCTACGCCTAAACATGAAATTGTACATTGACATGAAGAGAAAAAACAAATCTCTGGAAAAACACATATGCCATAACAAGCACAAGCACCTCTTTTAAATGAACAAGAGAGAAAGGCAGAGTGGCGTTATCAATAAGAAAAAAAAAAAAAACCAATACAGAGAAGGGAAAGACATCATCACTTTCTCCATACCCTCAACCCCTTCCCTCCCCACCCCTTCCTCCCCTCTTCAAAGCATACAACTAAAACGAACAAACAACTGAAACCTTAACTATAAATGCCAACGGAAGTCCATTCCAATAAAACACAAAGAAATCCATTCCTGTGTCAAGCCTGTGAAATCCCCACATCACAGAACATTCACAACGCACAGGGGAAAAAATCATTTCATGGAACCAGTAACATCTCCACAGACCAGAGTGCCATGGCTGTCCAACCCACAAAGCATGGCAGTGACGCCACACTGGCATCCTGTAGGTCTAAAGGCTGACAGTCCACACAGGCTTCATCCCAACCCTCCCTCACTCAAGGGGTACAGAGTGTTCAGTACAAATCCCACCCCACCCCACCCCCTCTCCTGTCCCAATTTTCCTCCCCTTACCACAAAAAGTCAACGGCTTGGATGATATGAAAGAAGAAAACTGGGTAGGGAGGAGGAAAGACAGAAAGAAATAGCCAATAATGCACTTCTCTTTTTTGTAAAGACAGAAACCGCCTTGGCTTAAGGCTGTGTCGGACCAACTGACATAGGCTAGAACACCAAGGCTGCTTCAAAATGTTGTTATGCTCTGCATAGTTATGCGGGGGATTGTCTTCAGTCATGACAAGCTCCTAGCATAACACTGTCAGTCTCCACAATCTCTTGCAGTCGGAGTGTGGCTGCCCAAGTCGCAGGATAATCAAAACCGGTCACACACGTAATGTTCTCATCCCCAGCTGATGCATTTGTACCATAGTGTTCAAGTACTTTGGCTGTTCAGATGATCCCTGGAGTCTTTCAGCCAGGGTACCACAACAACAGCAACAACAAACAAAGAAGGAAAAAATAAGCACAAAAGACCTTTCTTTATGTACTTGGTGGATAATATGAATTCCCAAAGTCTGAATGGTAACTACACATATCCACTGGAAAAGAAAGCTATCAGACCCTTCTTTTGGCCAAGCCTGCTCCAAGACAAGTGCTGTCAAAAGCCAAGACAATGTTTCAGCAGACAGCAAGAAAGAGAAAAAAAAACAGAATGTGAGGGGGTATAAAGAATGACTGACAGGCAGAGAGAGAGAGAGAGAGAGAGAGAGAGAGAGAGAGAGAGAGAGAGAGGGGAGAGATAGAAAAATAAAGAGAAATGGGAAGAAATTTGTTCAGGAACAAACGGCAGCTATGAAGAAAAGGCATGTCCACCCAAAAGAGGATCAAGACTTTAGTCACTCTAGTGTGATTTATTTAGCCTGAGAATAAAGTCAGCAGCCCATTACATGTGTAACACGAGATGGGTGCATCTACAGGGAGGGAGAGTGGGGGGGGGGGGGGAATGGAAGTGTGCTTTGTGGACTGGACCGTCATGCTTAGTGCCAAAATGGGAAAAAAAGCCTGTCACCACCTCTCATAGAACGAATCTGCTCTGTGCAGGAACAAATGAAAAAGCACACAGAAAGAAAGCAGACAGTGAAATAACAACGAGGTACATCACTCTACTGGCTGGCTTTCACGCACACACACACACTGACTTCAGTCACACACGTACCCATAAAAACATGATCGCACACACATGCTCAGATTTTCTGTTCTGATCAAGTGCTTGGCAAACATTCTATGTTATCACTTCACTATTGTTGTTATTGTTATGTACACAGACACAAAACAACATGTGCCCACACACCTTCAAGCATGTATGCATACATACAAGCAAAATACCATGTACACAACTCATAAACACAGATACATTTTCAACCAGAAACAAACAAGTGAATCAATAATAGAGTAAATGATCCTAACAGTTTATTTTTCTGCACTGTGTGCAGTTTACACAACACTGTCTGAGTGGATTTGTGAGCGAGTAAGAGACAGTGAGACAGACAGAGACAGAGTGAGAGAGAGAGAGAGAAAGTGTGTGTGTGTGTGTGTGTATGTGTGTGTGTGCAATGACAGTAAACAGCTTTAACCCATTCAGTGCTTATAAAAAGTCTTCCATAGTGTCTATAAACTGTCCACAGACAGCAAACAATTTGCCCCATTTTTCCTTCATCCATGTTTGGTTCAGTGGACACAAAGAGATGTTCAACAGGGAACTTGATGTGTCTGCAGTGTAAAAGTAGCATAGCATCAGGCGAAAGACCCCTTAACTCTCAATAATGATTTGGTCACTGGACCACGTGGAAAATGGTTTTGCAAGAATGGCGCCGCAACCTTTGTCGAGCAAATCACAGTAGTCACAATCCACTCTTCAAACTGACACAACTTTCCAGGCTGTGTAAATGATCAGGATGATGGAGATGATCTTCTTTCCAACGATTCATTGGAACATGAAGATGAGGAAGACAGCGACGAGCCAGACAGTGACATTCGACGCTTGTGGAATCAAGCTGTTCAGCCTGTCGCAGCAGGTAACGGTCAGTGTGCAGATTCAGTCAACACTGTTGAATGCCTTGAAGCCGATACCACTTCAGACTTTGTACCCAGTGGTAATGACAGCAACAGTGAGGTGCCCGGGTGAGTGCCGGTGATGCAGCCAGAGGGAGAGGGAGAGGAGGGGTGCAGACAAGACGTGGAACTGCAGTTCGAGTGGATGGAAGGGGATATGGGCGTGGAGGTCAGAGAAATGTTGCTTTCACAGGGGAATTTACTGCCTCCAAACAGAAAGCAGCCCCAAATACCTGCTTTGGCAGGAAAACCCTGGTTTGAAAGCACAAAGAGCAGGAGATACTGTTGTGATATTATCAACCTCTTTGTCACTCATCAGTTGACTGACTTGTTAGAGTTAGAAACAAACCGTTAAGCCCAATAAACAATTTGATCAGCCGACTTGAAGCCTGAAGGGACAAAACATAGTACTCACCTTCACGAATACTGACGAGCATACACGCTGAAGAGATGGAAAAAATTCGTCAGGCTAATGTTGTTGATGAGAATTGTTAAGAAAAAAAACCCATACTGCAATCCGACTGGTCAAAAAATCCTGTTTTCCTCTGCAGTCTTTCAACACATCATGCCTCGCAATTGTGTGCAGCAGCTGCTTAGGTTTTCAATTACAGACACAAACTGACAACAGACATGCTCTTTTAGCAGTGTTTTTGTTTTATATTGTGTGGACGTTGATCTACTGTGGCAGAAACAGGTTTTTTTGTGCATGCATAATTTTTTTTTACTTTTAAATGCTTGAACAGTTCTTTGTGACCACTATAATTAAAAAATAAGCCCAGAGTCAGAATCTGCATTCGTTTTCTTTTCCTTAAAAAAACGTATCACTTTCTTTACTGTATCTCTTACACTTTCCATGCTAGAATTTTTTGCTGCTTATTACCCTGGATCCCTCAAAATTCCCTGGAGAAGCACACATATGTAAAATATTCTCTGCCAGGGAAAGGGTTAAATATTGGAAGGAAAGGAGAATTTTTATTTAAGACAGCCATCACAATGTGTTGGCATGCTTGATGGGAACCGCTGCCTTGAACACTGTGAACAAGTTAATGGTCAACTTCACGGTTCTAGAGAATGTTGCACTATCAACGCAGACACTGACAACTGGCCTGCACTTCTGTCTGTCTATGTTGGCGTTGGTTCTGTATGGGACAGGCTATCAGCGTGCAGTTGTTTGGCACTAAGAGCTTCATCATGAGTACACATGCTGACCTGAGGACGAGGCCTCTCTGGACACCAGCGTTGAGGATCTTGTCCTTCAGGTGGTACACGTCATCCTGCAACACCCACATTGTCACACCTGACTCAGTCCTGCAAATGTACTGATCATGGTTTTTTTTCTTTTTCTCTTTTTCCTCAGATAAATGAATCCACACACCAGGAGCTGAGACCACACAATAAATGGACTGGTTGACACAAGCACATGTTGCAGTCATGACTGACACTATACCACTCATCTCAAATCCCTGCACTGAGCATGCTGTGATGATTGTTTAAAACAATGGTGTGGTTGCTACCGGTAAATTTCTCTATGTGAGGATCATTTCAAACAATCATGTGGTTGCGACCGGTAGATTTTCTGTGTGATGATCATTTCAAACAATCATGTGGTTGCGACCAGTAGATTTTCTGTGTGATGATCATTTCAAACAATCATGTGGTTGCTACTGGTAGATTCCCTGTGTGAGGATCATTTCAAACAATCATGTGGTTGCTACCGGTAGATTCCCTGTGTGATGATCATTTCAAACAATCATGTGGTTGCTACTGGTAGATTCCCTGTGTGATGATCATTTCAAACAATCATGTGGTTGCTACCTGTAGATTCCCTGTGTGAGGATCATTTCAAACAATCATGTGGTTGCTACCGGTAGATTCCCTGTGTGAGGATCATTTCAAACAATCATGTGGTTGCTACCGGTAGATTCCCTGTGTGATGATCATTTCAAACAATCATACAGTTGCCACAGGTAGATTCTTTGTGTGATGAATATTTAAAACAATCATATGGTTGCCACCAGTAGATTCTCTGTGTGACTAACAATCGTGTGGTTGACACAGATAAATTCTCTGAGCCCCTCCAAGCCAGTTGGGTGGGGGGGCATGTGCTGAGGCTTCCTAAGACAAGGTCTGCAAACCAGCCATCAGAGGGGATGCTGACGGGCCAGTGAAAGAGGCGTTAACCCCTGACATGCTGGCCGCACAGTGCAGAGGACCTGCCGCTGGTCAACATAAGTCAGAGCGACGTCAGCAGACCTGTTTATCCCAAATTTTGACTTAAAAGTATTCCAAGTCCAAAATAAGAGTACCTTCCACAAAATAGGTGTACTCCAACGAGAAAGTTGAAAACCACACTGTGGCAAACATGCACTGTTTGTGTATCATTGCAGTGGAATACTACATTACCAGTAACTACGTTAAAAGTATCAGTATCATCTGTTTACATTAACACAGACCTATTCACCCTAAAAACTAATTCTGATGGACTTTTTTCATGAAAATGAGAGTATTTTCTACAAAGAGTGTAAACAAAATTCCAAATTTCTGTGAAAACAGCCGGTAGAGGGGACGGTCCTGCATGTTGTTGTCACCTGCCATCAACACTGCAGACACTTCTTGCCAGTAGTCACCACCACCTGATCCGGCATTGACTACAGTCAAACACATTCTTTCTGATACAAACTACTGTAAAACCCAATTCATTGGCATACTTTGGCTCAAGCTCATGCTCTCTCGCCAGATTTTCCACATTTCAGGGCATGCTGTCAAGAAACGGACACTGCAAAACATGATTTCGCCCACTGAAGTTAGGAAGAATCTTTGTCAGAGCCTCCACCGCAGTTACCTTCTGCAAGTTCCATCACTGTTCCAGAACTTTGCCTCCAGAATTTTTTTTTCAACATATTTCTTTATATTCGTTATATTTGTCATATCTTTGCCAAACAAATGTACAAAATGTGGCAAAATCCTATGGGTTAACAGGTCTGCATCAGGAGACTGGCCGAGGATCCAGCACAGTACAGCATACTGACCGCCTCATGGGTCACACGGCGCCACAAAAAGCAAGTGTAAGTTACAAACGAGGTGATTTTACCCACCTATCCTCACACCATCACAGTGCAGTGTACTGACCACCTCATGGGTCACACCTGTCCTCACACCAACACAGTGCAGTGTACTGACCACCTCATGGGTCACACCTGTCCTCACACCAACACAGTGCAGTGTACTGACCACCTCATGGGTCACACCTGTCCTCACACCAACACAGTGCAGTGTACTGACCGCCTCATGGGTCACACCTGTCCTCACACCAACACAGTGCAGTGTACTGACCGCCTCATGGGTCACACCTGTCCTCACACCAACACAGTGCACTGTACTGACCGCCTCATGGGTTACACAGCATCCAAAAAAAACAAGTTAAGTTTCTTTTTTTTTTTTTCTGCATACACAGGCTGATGCTCCTGCGGACACTGCCTGTATAGACAGGCAGTGGAGTTTTGTGTGTATGACTGTTTTTTATCCCGCCATTAAGGCAGCCATACTCCATCTTCAGGGAAGATGCATGCTATGTGTAACGTGTCATCCATACCAACGGCCAAACTAGCCTTCTGTTCCCAAAGTTGGTGATGGAATTTTACATGTGTGCAAGATGTTGTGTGTGCGTTCACACACAGAACCTCGGTTTATAGTCTCATTCAAAATAGTGTATGGGGAATGGAGTCAGAACCAATGTTAACTCCGAGGGAAAAATGCCCCTGTACCAAAATTCAAAACCCTCAACCCCAGGATCACGAGTCCAGCGCTCTACCAACTGAGCTATTTCAGCCCCAAGTGCAAGTTACAAGTGAGATGATCTTACCCAGCTCTTTTCACACCAACACAGTGCACTGTACTGACCACCTCATGGCTCACATGGCATCAGAAAAAAACACTTTTACCCAGCTCTTTTCACACCAACACAGTGCACTGTACTGACCACCTCATGGCTCACATGGCATCAGAAAAAACACTTTACCCAGCTCTTTTCACACCAACACAGTGCACTGTACTGACCACCTCATGGCTCACATGGCATCAGAAAAAAACACTTTTACCCAGCTCTTTTCACACCAACACAGTGCACTGTACTGACCACCACCTCATGGCTCACACAGTGTTAAAAAAACCACTTTTACCCAGCTCTTTTCACACCAAAAAGACTGAGGTCAACTTTTCCCGTTTGCCTCCAGTTTTCTCAGTATGTTTACACGAAACGCAGCAGCTTCATTTTCAGAATATTTACGATGGCAGGGTTGGTTGGTTGTTTTTTTTTTTTACCTCTTTCCAACTTCACTGTGCTGCTTTCCGTGATTGGTTTAGGAAATCTATAGTGGCTCACTGAATAAACTGTACTCATTTGTCTCTGCTTGCATACACACACACATGCACATGTGCGCATACACACACACTTTGCTCCAACGCATGACGGTGGTGTCCAAAAGTTTAAGCTGACTGTGCAGCTTCCTGTGCAGACAGCCATGACTTCAGAACATCCATCGCTAAATCAGAACAAACTGCAGTCTCCACTGATGGGCAAACCACATTACTGACCCCAGTGACGGTGATCAGTACAGTGAAGTATAAAGCAGAATGATGTGCAGGATGTGAACTGCACATGAACATCTACCACGCTTAGCCTTACAAGCAGAAGGTCAGATATACACATTTAACATCCTGCCACTAAGCAGGCCTTCGGTTGGTTATGGACACACAACACACTCTAAAGTGCACAAGAACAAGATCAGATATACATGTTTCACATACTGCCATCACCCAAGTCTTCGGTGGGTTATGGACACACAACCCAACCCAAGTGCACACGAACAAGATCAGATATACATATTTAACATCCTGCCACCACGCACATCTTCGGTGGGTTATGGACACAACCCCACCCAAGTGCACACCCAGAAGATCAGATACACATATTCAACACATGACATCACGCAGGCCTTCGGTGGGTTTTGGACGCACAACACTACCCAAAGTGCACCAGGAATCTTGGAGAGGACCTGAGCATCTGCGTGCATTCCCCTACCATCCCTTGCAATGCTGCCATCATCATTCACACAGAGACACAACGGCTCCCACTCACATGACTCTGGCAGCACTCACAGCACCTTAAGGCCACAGGATGATGTGACAGGATTCTTCTGATTGCTCTCATTTCTTTTCACTGATCCATTTCTTCACTCGGTGCATCACCAACAGCAATGTGGTGATCCAGAATACCAGTACGGTGTTGTGATCTGGCAGTGCCAACACTAGTTGCCAACACTGCTGCTCCACCCTCCACTGCCCATCTTCCTCTCCCAGCCACCTTCCATTCCACCTCACACCACCCCTTAGGGTTACCCTCTGCTTTGCCTGGGAACCACTGAGTGTTACACTGTTTTAAAGGACAGCTGTTTCTGCTGAAGTGTCTGGAATTTGCACAAGGCTTCAGCTCCACACTTAACGCATGACAGTGATAAGCCACTGTCTGTTCAACACAACTCTACAGCTCCACTCCTAACAAATGACAGTGATAAGCCTGTCCATTTAACACAACTGTACAGGGCTTCAGCTCCACACTTAACGAATGACAGTGATAAGCCACTGTCCATTCAACACAACTGTGGACAATTTAGCAGCCAGGAGCATCACGGAGTTGGCTCAGAAAGCAACACAGGCAGTATGAGTGAGTGAGCCACACTGGATCGAAACGGTCAATGGCAGCGTACGAAACAAGCAAGAAGTAGACAGTCAGCACTGAAATACGGATTCCGGAGTTTCTGTTATAAGTGACCAGAATGGTGAGGTTAGGTATCTACAATGCAGAAAAAGAAATACACACACACCAAAATGAATCGACTGATTTCCGTATAAAAATCAGGTCTGATTTACATCAAATTTGGGGGATGAAAGAATTCAAAGAAGAACAAAAAAAAAAAAAAGAAATCAAGTTTCAAAAGCACAGTTTTTTGTTTGCCTGGCACTTGAAAAAAAAAAAAAAGGAATCAAGGTTACTTAAAAAAAAAAAGCTTGGTACTTATGGGGTTAATCTTTACTTTCTTTATTGATATTGCCAGCAGACAAAGGAAGATCTCACACCTTCAGGTGGAAATGGTGACTTTCTCTTCAAAGATGTAGGCAGCGTCAGCTCCTGAGGCCAGACCGCTCATGGTGGCCAGGTATCCACAGTATCCTCCCATTGTCTCCACCACGAAGACACGGCGCTTGGTGCCTGTCGCTGACTGCTTGATGCGGTCACATATCTGGATAAAAAGAACCATAATGATAATCTTTATTTCCAGGGTAAGCTTTTTTTCATCCGGCCCTTGCCCCGTTAAGGGACTAGTATGACTAGCGACTAAGACATACAAAACTTTTAACAAACACACATATCTTCATAACATTAAAAAGTTCATGCATTATAGTTAAGGCGTAGATGACTTTAAAAGGAAAAAAAAAAAGAGAGAAACCATTGAAACAACAAACAAGAATAAAGATTACAAAGAAGAAAGGAGTCAACACACAAATATGGAATAATTGATCCTCTTATCGAAGGGAATAGAGAGAGAGAGAGAGAGAGAGAGAGAGAGGGGGGAGAGGGGGAGAGAGAGAGAGAGATGCCTTCCTTTTGTTAAAAAAAAAAAAAAAATATATATATATATATATATATATATATATATATATATATATATATATATATAATAATAATAACATACAACAAAACTGCTAAGGATAATAATTAGACAACTACAATGCATCAATAATATCAACATTTTCATGTGGTTATAAGGCAAAACGAGAACGAACGGTACTACAATCAGTTATCAGTAAGCAGCAATGAATGCCTAGCATCAATAATCATAACACTTATTTTTCATGATGTGTGTGTGTGTGTGTGTGTGTGTGTGTGTGTGTGTGCGCGTGTGTGTGTGTGTGTGTGTGTGTGTGTGTGTGTGTGTGTGTGTGTGTGTGTGTGTGTGTGTGTGTGTGTGTGTGTGTGTGTGTGTGTGTGTGTGTGTGTGTGTGTGTGTGTGTGTGTGTGTGTGTGAGAGAGAGAGAGAGAGAGAGAGAGAGAGAGAGAGAGAGAGAGATGCCATTATATCTTACCTTCCCCTTCCATCTTTTTTTTTTTCTTCTTGACCATTCATACACTACCCAAGACTATAATTAGTAATTAAGCGACAATCCATCGAAACGCAGCCAGCAGCCATGATTAACAAGGAGAGAGAGAGAGAGAGAGAGAGAGAGAGAGAGAGAGAGAGAGAGAGAGAGAGAGAGAGAGAGAGAGAGATATATTCCATTTTTCTATCCAAAAATCGCGCATGCTAACATTACTATAAAAATTTGAATAAAGAGCAATACATCAATATGATCAACAGTAATCCGGACACACACATTTATCACCTTGCAGTTATAGTGCTCGAAGAAATCAAAGTATGAAGACATCAATCAATTAATGACAATGCACCAATAAAACCAGCGACCACAACAGTCATTCATCATGATATAATTTCAATCATTAATAAAACCATAGTAACCATATCTCTCATTTATCATTATCTGGTTTTAAAAACTCAGTGGAAAGGAAACGGCGTATCAGTTTTAATATGCAGCAAAACAGAGGGTGTGCCCTGGTATGTGTATTTTGTCCTAATAGCAATGGTCTGCTGTGAAATGTGTAATTAGTTTTTCCCTGAAGGATTCTGTAATTTGAGTACATCGGAGATGTAGTGGAAGTGAATTCCAAGCCACGCTACCTGAGTAAGTTAAGCCTGATTTAAATAGATCTATTCTAGGTGTGGGAACCTGGAATTTGGTTGAATCCCTAGGGTTTATGCTAAATTTAGACTGAAGAGTTGAGGTGCTAAACCCGATGCAATTTTTTGCATTAGTAGACATTTGTTGACAGCGAACATTTCTTTTAATGGAAGAGAGCCCCCGCTTTAGTATAATCCCCTTAAATAAGACTAGAAGATTTTAATAGGACTGCTTTAAGCGCTCTTTTGTAGACACTCATAAGAGGTTTCATGGCATTAGCACTAGCAGAATCAAATAGTGTTGAACAATAATTGATTGAAGAGAGAACATGTGCGTGTAGGAACAATTTCCTGGCATGAAGGTTTAAGAAATGCTTAATCCTGCACAGCTGATATGTTTGTCTGGATATGATTTTACATAAACTGCGAAGGTGATAAGACCAAGAAAGATTATTATCAACATATACTCCTAGAACTCGATGGCTATCCACCACTTCAATTTCTGATGATTATTGATAAAAACAGATGGAAGCTGTGTGTTTATTTTTGTTTTCTTCTCTGCCTTGTTGTTATCAGCATTATTTTTGTTTTGTTTAGATTCAAATGACATGTGATTTACATTGCACCAATTACTTAAGATATTAGCATTCTTCTGTAATGAAGTGAAAACAGCTTCCAAACTGGAGTTACTTGTATGGACAGTGGTATCATCACAAAAGAGTTCACATGAATCCTCAATATAAAGAGGGAGATCATTTATATAAACCGAGAATAGCAACGGACCTAACACAGAACCCTGAGGTACGCCATATTGGATAGGTAGCTTCTCTGATAAGTTGTTGTTGACACAAACGATTTGTTGACGGTCTTCTAGGAAAGATGTTATCAGTTGTAAGGTATAACTGACAATTTACACCTGCATATCACCAACAACAATGTGGCAATCCAGAATACCAGTATGGTGCTGTGATCTGACAATGCCAACACTAGTTACAATCCATCTCTGAGTAATAAAATCACTTGCAATGGAATGAATATATTCATACATACAGCCAAAGACAAGAAAAAAAAATCATAAATCTTACGTCGGTCCTGAGCTAAATTGAGATGCATGTGTTTTATACACATGTATGATTGTTACACCATCAATTATGAAGGCAGGATCAAAGTGTTAACGGCCATAAATGGAGTACAGCTATCATACTCTTCTACAGTTCAAAACAGCTCTTTTTTTTATTAGTATACAACTTTGAAGTGGTAAGCACCAACTGACGATAAAACGGACTGGTGACATCAGATGGTGGTGTACTTACAGTCTTACCATTATAAGGTGCAAGACATATGATTTGTTCATCAAAAAATGTTCATAGTAGAAAGAAACTCGTGGACAGCGTGGCAGCAGAGAGAGTCCTCAGAAGAGAAGCGCCCTTCAAGGGGGCTTCTCTTCTGAGGACCCTCTTCATACATTAAAATGGCAGAAAGGAAGTGAAAACCCAGTTTCCACCTTTCAAGACTTCAGTTTTCAATGATCTTCTCCCACATCCATTACCCGTCACTACGTTTGCCACACCTCTGTCTGTCACAGCGTCAAGCCAGAAGGATGACATCACGTACCACTGGTGTAGAAATACAGGAACAAGGAGAGGAAAAGATGTCAACGACAACAAAAATCCACTTGAGTGTCTTGTGTCTTGTCAAGAGGCAGGCAAAAGATGCAGGCATCACCAGAGGATGGAGAGACCCATCACACAGCCTTTTCACTTCCCTGCAAGCAGGACTTTGCATGCATGTGTGCATGCATGTGTGTGTGCATGCATGTGTGTGTGTGAGTGTATGTGTGTGTTTTTGTAGTGCGTGTGTGTGTGTGTGAGAGAGAGAGAGAGAGAGAGAGAGAGTGTGTGTGTGTGTGTGTGTGTGTGTGTGTGTGTGTGTGTGTGTGTGAGAGAGAGAGAGAGAGAGAGAGAGAGAGAGAGAGAGAGAGAGAGAGAGAGAGAGTGTGTGTGTGTGTGTGTGTGCGTGTGTGTGTGTGTGTGTGTGTGTGTGTGTGTGTGTGCAGATGAGACTGTGTGTATATACACTGAAGAGAGACACAAAAGAACAACAGAATGGATGTGTAAATGTAAGCATATATAGCAATGATAACAAAATTGCCCTTCATAATATTTTCTTAATTTCAACTAAAACTACAAATTTCAACAACAAAACAAAACAACGAAACAAGAATCACTGACATCACTGATTTCGTTGAGCGCAGTGTCGGCGCCCAGGGAGAAGTTGGTGCCTGGCACGTTGTTGCTGATGGTGCAGGGCACCACACATATAGGGATGCAGAAGCTGGGGTACTGCTTGCGTGCTTCCGACAGCTGGTGGGCACTGTGGAAGGCCTGCGACAACCCACATCCATCAATGTCACAGGATCCAATCACACCATCATAGCGCGCAGGATCGCAGCAAAGCCTTTCACACACCCTGTCAGCCTTTCATCTGGAAACTCCACAGCTCAGGACACCTGTCCTAGCTCAGTAAGAATCATCAGGGCATTTAGGAAATCTATGGAACAAGGCATCGCAACTGGTTTTAAAGTGAGGTCATTGTAGGCGGTGATTGAAACAAGACTGAAAACAGAGAGTTACTGTTCCATCAAGAGAATTACTGTGCTGCCAAGAGAATTACTCTAACACCCTGATCTATAAGAACTGGGAGTACAAAAACCACTACAGCCACCTACCACCTCTCCCCCACTTTCTACCCATCTCTCTTCTCCCAGATCGTCTCTCCTGCTTCCTCCCTCTCTCTCTCTCTCTCCTCTATCCTTCTCTCACTCTCATACACATTTCTTTCTCCCACCTCCCTTCTCTCCAATCCATCTTCCTTGCCCATTGTTCCCCCCACCTCCCCAAACATTATCCCTCCACCCCCCCTCGTCTCCAAGACAAAATGGATTCCATGGTGCAGTTCTTTGCCCCCTGACCTCAAATCCTCCGATGATGAGCAGTCCGTCCACTTTAAAACTCGCAGAGCTTCTCCGCAATGCGTCCCAGTCCTACGTCCGATGCAAGCTCCCTGCACAGACAGTCGTCAGGTCTTGTGAATCTGTTTACCGCTCTCTCTCCAAACACAGATAATGATGAGGTACATCCACAAAGCTGTGGCCAAAGTTGTAATGTCTGTTTACCGTTCTCCCTCCAAACACAGATAATGATGAGGTACATCCACAAAGCTATGGCCAAAGTTGTAATGTCTGTTTACCATTCTCTCTCCAAACAAAGATAATGATGAGGTACTGCCACAAAGCTGTGGCCAAAGTTGTGATGTCTGTTTACCGCTCTCTCTCCAAACACAGATAATGATGAGGTACATCCACAAAGCTGTGGCCAATGTTGTGATATCTGTTTACTGTTCTCTCTCCAAAGAAAGATAATGATGATGAGGTACTACCACAAAGCTGTGGCCAACGTTGTGATGTCTATTTACCGCTCTCTCTCTCTAAACACAGATAGCAATAAGGTTCTACCACAAAGCTGAGGCCAACATTGTGATGTCTGTTTACCGTTTCTCTCTCCAAACACAGATAATGGTGAAGTACATCCACAAAGCTGTGGCCAACGTTGTAAGGTCTGTTTTACCACTCTCTCTCCAAACACAAATAATGATGAGGTACTACCACAAAAACTGTGGCCAACATTGTGATGTCTGTTTACCGTTCTTCCTCCAAACAAAGATAATGATGAGGTACTACCACAAAGCTGTGGCCAACATTGTGATGTCTGTTTACCGCTCTCTCTCTCCAAACACAGATAATGATGAGGTACTACCACAAAGCTGTGGCCAAAGTTGTAATGTCTGTTTACCGTTCTCTCTCTCCAAACACAGATAATGATGAGGTACTACCACAAAGCTGTGGCCAAAGTTGTAATGTCTGTTTACCATTCTCTCTCCCAAACATAGATAATGATGAGGCACAGCCACAATGTATAGCAAGCACTGCAATGTCTGTTTACTGTTCTTACTCCAAACACAGATAATAATGAGGCACAGCCACACAAGCTGTAGCAAGCACTGTAATGTCTGTCTACCGCTCTCTTTCCAAACACAGATAATACAGAGGTACAGACACAAAGCTGTAGCCTGCACTGTCGAAGTATTCTTACCATTCACAAACCAAAGAAGACAGACAGGCCACAGTAAGGAGGTATACCTGCAAAGCCAGGGCAAGCCACACACAGTGTCTTTACCACACACATACAGTCTCTTTATTGATTTCACTCAAAGATGGGCAAAGAGGAGAAGGCACAGCCACAAAAGTGGAGTTATGTCTCCTATGATGCCCACTTGTTTATCAATCATGGCAGGGCTGTGAAATTACTGCGACCATCTCAAATCATAGTAATACTGGACATGAAAATGACAAAAACAGAAATAAAAGATTAGTTTAAAAAACAAGGAGACTGAGGCGGAAAATGAAGCAAAATTTAAAAAGAAAAGGTGGTAGTACCACCACAGGACACAGACAAACAGATCACAGGACAAAAACACAATGCATTTCGACCTCTTGCGTCTTCTTCAGGCAAAAACAAACAACATTTAGAACACTGAAAACAAAAGAACGAGAACCCACTCATCTTCTCATATTCATCGCAAAAAAATAACAGAAACTCTGCTCTGGAGACAGGTAACTCAAGACTACAGAGATCGTCACTTGCCATTTTCAAACGGTCAACTGTGCATGGATTGCCCATGTACTGCACATGTACAGGAAGTCACAAGAACAACCCACTCCAGAGTATGCTGAGAGTGACAACTGACAAAAGAAGGCTTACGCATGATGGAACGCTCTTTCCAAGCTTAACTGCGACAAAACTGGTCCAGGAGGCTTTTGAAAAAGAAACCTTGTCGCTGAAAAGATGATTTTTCAATGGTTTTGAAGAAAAATAATGACAGTGTCCATCAAAAAGTGGAGTATGATTCGCTGCTTGATTAAAGTGCTAATGATGTAAAAGGCATGCACCCTTTCCCTCTTTTTCTTTTCTTCATCCCATGACAATTATTTTCAGAATATATCAACTGTTACCAAAAACAAACACACACAAAAATACCCACTCCATCATTAATGTCATCAAACAACAACATGAAAAAGGAAGCAAAGTTCTTTATATCATCACATGTCAGGGGTATGCAACATCACTAAGAATCATCACAATCTTTTTTATTTGGCAAGAATGCTTCCAACCAAAGTTGTGTGTGTGTGTGTGTGTGTGTGTGTGTGTGTGTGTGTGTGTGTGTGTGTGTGTGTGTGTGTGTGTGTGTGTGTGTGTGTGTGTGTGTGTGAGAGAGAGTTTTGTGTGTGTGTGTGTGTGCTCACATGTGTGTATGTGCGTGCCTCTGTGTGTGTGTGTGTGTGTGTGTGTGTGTGTGTGTGTGTGTGTGTGTGTGTGTGTGTCTGCATGCACATGTGCGTCTGTGTGACGGTGTATGCCAGTGTATGTGTGTGTGTGTGTGTGTGTGTGTATGTGTATGTGTGTGAGTCACTGTGTGTTTATACTTCAGTTTAATGTCTTGCCACCTTAAGTGTTAGGAGACCAAAAAAAAAAGTATGTTTGTATCCGTGTGTGCCTGTGTGTGTGTGCACGCGCACATGTATGTGAGTTTATGTGTGTGTCTGTGTACATGCGTGTATGCGTGCAAGCATGCATGTGTGTGAGCATGCATGTATATCTGTGTGCACACATGTATACATATGTACGGGTTTGCTTGCATGCCTGAGTGCATGTCTGTGTGCGCCTGCATGACTGCCTGTGTGCAGACTCAGTGCTTGTGTGTCTGGCAGTGTGTCTGGCTGTGAGTCCGGCTGAGTGTCTGGCAATGTGTCTGGCAGTGTGTCTGGCTGTGTGTCTAGCAGTGTGTTTGTCAGTGTGTCTGGCAGTGTGTCTGTCTGAGTGTCTGGTATTGTGTCTGGCAGCGTGTCTGGCAGTATGTCTGGCTGTGTGTCTGGCAGTGTCTCTGGCAGCATGTCTGTGTGTCTGGCAGTATGTCTGACAGTGTGTCTGGTAGTGTGTCTGACTGTGTCTCTGGCAGCATGTCTGTGTGTCTGGCAGTGTGTTCTGGCAGTATGTCTGACAGTGTGTCTGGTAGCGTGTCTGACTGTGTCTCTGGCAGCATGTCTGTGTGTCTGGCAGTGTGTCTGGTAGCGTGTCTGGCTGTGTGTCTGGTAGTGTGTCTGGCAGTGTGTCTGGTAGCACCTCTGTCAGTGTGTCTGGTAGCGCCTCTGGCAGTGTGTCTGGCGGTGTGTGTGTCTGGCAGTGTGTCTGGTAGCGCCTCTGACAGTGTGTCTGGCGGTGTGTCTGGCAGCGTGTCTGGCAGTGTGTCTGGTAGCGCCTCTGGCAGTGTGTCTGGCTGTGTGTCTGGTAGCGTGTCTGGTAGCGCCTCTGGCAGCGTGTCTGGTAGCGCCTCTGACAGTGTGTCTGGCGGTGTGTCTGGCAGCGTGTCTGGCAGTGTGTCTGGTAGCGCCTCTGGCAGTGTGTCTGGCAGCGTGTCTGGCAGTGTGTCTGGTAGCGCCTCTGGCAGCGTGTCTGGTAGCGCCTCTGACAGTGTGTCTGGTAGCGCCTCTGACAGTGTGTCTGGCAGTGTGTCTGGCAGCGTGTCTGGCAGTGTGTCTGTCAGTGTGTCTGGCAGCGTGTCTGGCGGTGTGTCTGGCAGTGTGTCTGTCTGGCGGTGTGTGTCTGGCTGTGTGTCTAGCAGCGTGTCTGGCAGCGTGTCTAGCAGTGTGTCCTGGCAGTGTGTCTGGCGGTGTGTCTGGCCGTGTGTCTGGCGGCGTGTCTGGCGGCGTGTCTGGCAGCGTGTCTGGCAGTGTGTCTGGCGGTGTGTCTGGCGGTGTGTCTGTCAGTGTGTCTGGCAGTGTGTCTGGCGGTGTGTCTGGTGGTGTGTCTGGCGGTGTGTCTGGCAGTGTGTCTGGCAGTGTGTCTGGCAGCAAGCACTGTGTCTGGCAGTGTGTCTGGCAATGTGTCTGGCAGCGTGTCTGTCAGTGTGTCTGGCAGTGTGTCTGGCAGCGTGTCTGTGAGTCTGGCTGTGTGTCTGGCAGTGTGTCTGGCAGTGTGTCTGGCAGCGTGTCTGTGAGTCTGGCAGTGTGTCTGTCAGTGTGTCTGGCAGCGTGTCTGGCAGTGTGTCTGGTAGTGTGTCTGGCAGTGTGTCTGGCAGTGTGTCTGGCAGTGTGTCTGGCAATGTGTCTGGCAGCATGTCAGTGTGTCTGGCAGTGTGTCTGGCAGCGTGTCTGGCAGCGTGTCTGGCAGTGTGTGTCTGGCAGTGTGTCAGGCAGCGTGTCTGGCAGTGTGTCTGGCAGTGTGTCTGGTGGCATGTCCTCCCTCACTTTTTGGTGCCCAGCAAGGAGCCTCCCCGGCCAGCCCAGCCTTGAACCTGGGTCCAGCCAATGGGCATCACCTGGGGACAGGACACACACCGGTCACCCTCACTGACCATGCCCATTACATGGCAGGCTGATAGAGAGGAAGGGGAGAGAGGGAAGGGGGAGGAGAGGGAGGGGGAGGGAAGGAGGGGGGGAAAAGAAGACAAGACAGACTACAGAGACAGAAACAGGCAGAGAGAGAGAGAGAGAGAGAGAGAGAGAGAGAGAGAGAGAGAGAGACAGAGACACAGAGACCAGGGAGGGAGACAGAGAGAGAGAGAGAGAGAGAGAGAGAGAGAAAGGCAGAGACAGACAGAGAAAGGGAGAGAGAGGGACACAAACAGGTAGATAGACAAGAGACAGAGCCGGAATCACAGAGAGAAAGAGAGAGAAAGAGGGAGAGAGAGAGAACAGAGAGAAAGAGTCATACAGACTGACAGACAAACAGACAGACAGAAAGACACAGACAGACAGATAAGCAGGCAGAGAGAGCCTGTGGGATACAGACAGAACTCAGAACACACACACACACACACACACACACACACACACACACACACACACACACGCACATACACACTGTCAGACTGAAACCAATCACCAGATTAACATCAAGCTGCACCAACACACAAACATGGATACAAACACACATACAAACCATTCCTGATTTTACACACACACACACACACACACACACACACACACACACACACAGAGCCATCTCCAGTCCTACCTTTCCAGTGGCCAGGCCGTCAAAGCTGTCCTGCACGCCCAGCACGCATGCACACACACACACACACACACACACACACACACACACACACACACAGAGGAATCCCCAGTCCTACCTTTCCAGAGGCCAGGCCGTCAAAGCTGTCCTGCACGCCCAGCACGCGGTAACCCTGGGTCAGACCCAGGCGCACAAAGGAACGCACCGCCGCATTCATCCCGCAGGCTGGCGCTCCCACGTTCATCACCGCCAGGTTTCGGTGAGTCTGACAGGAAACAGAAGGAGACAGAAGCTCTTTATTTACTATAAAAAAAAAAAAAAAAAAAAAAAAATATAAAGCCCATTCTGATCGTGAACAGTGTGAGTCTCCTCACACACTTTCAATTGGATGTCCTTCGTACTTACCTTTTTTCTTTTGACTTTCTTTGATTTTTGGTTGTTGTAAATACTGTCATCTCTTCTATGTCCCCCCCCCCCCCCCCCTCCTCCCCATGCTGCTCATTCTAGCTCCCAATGCAAAGCCACACCTAGGTTTGTATTGTCGAGCTTCATCAATGGCAGCCCTCATAGAGCAGTCAGTATCAAGGTGTCATGAGGCAGTCCTCTTCTGCACTGCCACTTTGGGCAGAGTTCAGCGGTGCCCGTTCTGATGATCCAACACATGCAAATCCACCTAATGATCTCCCACATGATGCAATAATTGCCCAGTTGTCGTGAAGCCCGAGTGATTGGCCATTACAGATGGCACCACCATGTCCATGTAAAAACAGTCCTTATGAACTTGCACGAACCCACTGCGGTGACATGACAACTCATCATAACTAGAGTAATCTAACAACAAATGGGTAAATTAGCTGTCAATGCTGAATATTGTTCAGTATCTTTTACTTCAGGCAAAATAAGTCATCCACCACAGCTGAACAAAAAGGCTCGTAACATGGCAATCATCCAGGATTCTGCTGGCAAAAGACTCCCTGTTTCTCACTGTATGGTTTGAAATACTTCTACTTTGTTACTGAAAACAAAGGCAGATAATCATCTGTGGAACTAGACAGACTGTATTTTCCCATCCATTGCTTTTGTCAAGCAGAGAAATTAGAACTGCAGTTAACAAACGTGTTCACTCACAATTTTCTCAAAAGAGGATTAACAATTATCGCAATAGCTAACGAGATTTATTGACAACAAATTCCTTAGGTGTAGTATGTGTTTTGCAGGAAAAAACCGACAATTATGAAGGCTTTGCAACTGTCTTCATCAAACTGAAATCAGTCATAAACATGCACACAAAGCATTCATTAAAGCCTGTCTTCAAACTATATATCAGTTATTCAAAATACGTTTACAACAGTCCAACTTCACTATATTGAAAAAAAACAAAAACAAAAGTACTGTATGACACACTCACCAAATGTTCACATCATTCACCAATGAACAGCAAATCTCAAAGAACCAAATTTTCTGATATATTCAGAACATCTTCTTACATGCAACGCCAAGTCAGGACTAATCTGACAAAACATGAACACTTAAAGCAGTTTTTTGAAGCAAACTTTCTATGGATGAAATACAGAAAACATTTGCAGACGTCAACCTGGAAGAGAGGAAGGAAACCTTCCAGATATATCATCAAACAAAATGGCAGCCATGACATTCTCTGGTCGTTGCATGTCCAGAAAAAGGTAAATAGTTCCCATGAAAAGATCACAAATCTTGGTGCACTTTGATTGATAAAACGATTGCATATCTTGAAGCACTTTCATCAAATCTCAAGATATTAGCAGTGACAGCTGGAAACACAAGCAAACAATGAAAAAGACGAAAATGCTACATCCAGTTTCACCTTGGTCTGAACCATTTTGCATTAAAGTGATGCAATAGGGAACTGATAGCGCCTCAAAAAAAGTATGTTATGATGTTCAATACCACTTTCTTAAATATATCAATCCTTCTCTGATTAATTTTGTCTTATTGAATTCAGCAATACTATGGAGACAGTGAGAACAGCGTAGAAATTTTATGTGTGCACAACGACATCGACTTGCATTTTTATGCCTTGAATGGGTGAATTTCTGATTTTTCTCAAAGCTGTAGTTCGCACATCCATTCGTACATGACAAACATACTCCTCCACAGTCACTCACAAAGGCATATTAACACACTACGCATACTTTCTTTCCATGCGTTCATGTGTGTGTGTGTGTGTGTGTGTGTGTGTGTGTGTGTGTGTGTGTGTGTGTGTGTGCGAGCGCACACGCATGTGTGTGCATGCGTGCATGCATGCGGGCATATGTGCATGCCTGTAAGGGTGCAAGCTTGCATGTGTGTGTGTGTGTACATGCATGCTTATTCATGTATACATGTTTGTGCATGTCTGTGCATTTGTGAGTCTGTTGTAAATACATGTTACGCAAAAAAAAAAAATCAAAAAACAAATAGTTGACTTTTCTGCACAAATATTATCAATTATTCTCTGGAATAAGATAATTGGACATTGTGCAACTGAAAAAATAACAATACTTCAGCACAAAGAATATCTGTCAATGAAATACCTGAATGTTTCTGAATAACACCTGCTGATGACAAACAGGAACATTTCTGTGAAGGATATCAGCCAATGAGAAACATGAACATTTCTGTACAAGAACATCTGCCAATGAGAAACATGACCATTTTTTTGGACAAGAACATCTACCAATGAAAACAATGTGTATTTATAGACATAACTATCAACCAGTAAGAAATATGAACATTTCTGGGTGACAGCATCTACCAGTGAGGCACATAAAAACATTCCTGTCAAGCATGTAAACTCCTTAGTATAAAGCAATGCCAAGTCACACAGACACTACAGAGAATAAAGTGGTAAACGCAAATCAGCTTTAACTTTCAAATCAAATTGTATAAAAACAATACAACAGTAAGCAGAATTACAACGAAATTGTGTACGAATGCAAGCAACATCAAGTGAGGATGCAACGATGCAAAATGGTTGACATGAAACATGTAACCCATATATGATTAATCAAAGCGCAAAAAAAAAAAAAATCTGAATGTGTAAAATCGCAAAAAGAGACAAGACATGTATTAGGTAGAACAGTCAAGCAAATGAACATTAAGAATCGAGTGGAAGCTCTGTATTAGCTGCTGGAGGTTAGATTTTGTGTGCTTGTTTTCAAGGATCGTGAAGATTTTACTCAAAAGTAAACCATGCAGTACCAGTAATAAAAAGAGAAAAAATACCAACCGAGTCCTGCCACTAAACATATCCTCAGAGTCCCTGTAAACCAGTGTTCACACTGACTGGAAATTTCGAGAATTTCACTGGTTAAGAGGAAGAAATTCTTACAAAGATATGCTGCTCTGTGGTGCTGCGTTTGATTGATTGTTGGTTGGCCACATGCTGGCAGTGGAAAACTGAAGTGCGCTTGTAGCACTTTGAATTTTTTTCTTCTTGGCTGTCCCATTTTCTGCTTCACCTCAGTGGCATTGCACTCACGCTGCTCATCCCCACACCCCCCTGTCCACAGCCACAGCACCGCCAGTCCACAGGCAGTAGTCAATGTCAAGTCATCAAGAGGCAACCCACCAGAGAAGACACTGCACTGCTGCCAAGTCACTTCAGTGCTGCTCAGTGGTGCCTGTACTGATCCAACATGACGCAGAACACCACCTACTAAGCCCTCCCTCCCTCCCCCCCCCCCCCCCCCCCCCCCCCCCCCCCCCCCCCCCCCCCCGCTGACGACAATAATTGCTAAGTTGCAGAGCCAGCGTCAGTGTCTGTCCAACAAACAGCTCCCATGAAGTTGCCGATACTGTTGACCCCAATGGAATCAAACCAAGACGATAGCTGCGGAGAGGACATCAAAACTGAGGAAAGCCTGAGAGCAGGGTATGAAGGGCCACAGAATTTGATACTTCTTTTATGCTGATTTATAAGAATTAGGAATGTGAAGATGATGCTACGGATTTCCCATTCCAGTCTGAGACTGCATGACAGGGCTGTACTCTACGCTTACTTTCATAATATATCCTGGTGTCAACCAGGCCCGAGAGATACAGACACCTGCAGTGTTGGTCAGGAAGTTTGAGCAACACTCTCAGAGATGCATCCATTAAGTGGATGGAACTCGACTGTGTGGTCCCTTTCTTCCCAGCTGAGCCCGTAGCACACTCAATTCTGAGTAGGAGCCGGTCAGGGCAGAAAAATCCCACATGGCTCTGATGGAAATCGAACCCACGACCTCCCAGCTGGGAGTCTACGACACTAACCACTTCACACGGCGGCTGGTCACTTTGAATTTTATCTACTGCTATGACTATGCTGTTGGTTTTATTTCACACATTGGCCTTTGCCAAGTTTGCCCAGTTTGCCATATACCAGTTTTCAGAACAACACTGTAATCACTGTTATGAACTGAAACCAAATGAGGCCAGTGACAATGTGTAGGTCAAGTGCCGTTGCAAAAGAAAAGAGAGAGAGAGAAAGACAGAGAGAGACAGAGAGAGAGAGAGAGAGAGAGAGAGAGAGAGAGAGAACAAAAGTGAAAATGAAAATGAGAATGAAGTTGAAGGCAAAAAGACAGATGTTTCATGCACATATTTCAGCATGCTCAACGCTTCCACTGTGCAGGTAACAGTAACTGTAACAAAACCTGAAAACCAGCCAACAAGGAACACAGTCCCTACAGTTCACAGTACCACCAGCACACTATTTGTTCATGAAGCATCCACAATTTCCATTTCTAACTGTTGTGTGGGGGAACAATCTACCAGGTTTGAAATTTCAAGCAAACTGTGTCAGTCTCAGACTCTGTATTAAGAACTGTCACCAACAGGACAAGGCTGGGCAGAGTACAGAGGAGAAGAATCTGGATGTGGAAGAGGTCTGACTGGAAAAGTCTTATTTCAGTGCGGAGTGAGAATTAAACCACCCACCACAAGATCTTTGTTATTAATACAGGAATGTCATGTCATTGTGTGTGTGAAAAGGAACATCATACTCATAGGAACTACAAAAAAAAAAAAAAAAAAAAAGGGAAAACATGACTTCTAGCATGATGTCTAGCATAAACTTAAGATAGGAAAAGGGTTCTTATTCCAGTGAAACATGATAGTCAAACCCATCATTTGCACACACACACACACACACACACACACACACACACACACACACACTTGTTGACCATTAATTCAGAAGTGTTACTCATCACGTGTGAAAAGAGACATTAAGAAACTGAAGAGCCTGGGGGGGGGGGGGGGGGGGGGGGGGGGGGGGGGGCAGAGTGGACTTGGTGTGGAAGAAGGAAATTCAGAACAGGGATCTTGATTCAGTGAAAGGTGACAATACAGGAAACCAGTGCGCATCAACGATCACACGTTAACAAACTGACAGAAAAAGTGTCACTGTGTGTGGAACAGTGATGTGATGGAGAAGGCAAAAACTCTGAAAGACAACAACCACTTCCATGCAGACAGTACCAGCGGCAGTGGCAGGAAAGCCAGATTGTCTTATTCTATGGTTTTTTCCTTCTATTTTCCTTATAACTTTCTGTTTTTTAATTATAATACAAACAGAAAGTTACTGGTAATTGCAGCACTGAAAAAAAATATACATGAAGTAAAATAAACACTTTTCTGTCAATGAATATCCACAAAATCATTTTTATTAAAAACAGTCCATCTCCCCTCTACCTCCTCCCAAAATCTTTTTTTTTTTTTTTAAATAAATAAAAACCTCTCCATCCCCCCCCCCCCCCCCCCCCCCCCCCCCCTACTCCAGCCTCCTTCTCCCCCTAAAAAATGAAGCAGTTTATTGACTGTGGGACTTCCATTGGCAGGTGAATTCAACAACTGACTCTGCACATAGCCCTGCAATGATAGTACTACTACAACTACTACTGCTAATAACACAATGAGAAAAACACCACACTTTCAAAGCCAAACAACAATCGTACAGTACTGGAAAACAACACCCCAATGCAACAATTACAGTATGGCAGCAAATGCCCTTGCAAGCTATCATTTCATCAGTCTTGATTAAGAGTTAATTGTGTTTTATTCATTTCTCCAGCTGCTGTTGCTGTGTAGATGTGTCAGGTACAGGGTATATGGACAAGCTTGGAACAGCCTTTTTGGGGGGAGATGTCTCCTTGTTTGCTCTGTGTACTCTCTCCTGCCATTTCTGCTAGCTGACTGGGTGTCGTAAGCAGCGTTCGTTTTTGAGTCATGGGCGTCGATTCATTTTCTTCAAGACAGCAAGAGTTACCCCTCTTGTTCTTTAATTACTGTTTACTGTTCCCTGCCTCCTTTAAGACTCTGTCATCATTTCATCATCATCACATCATCCTATCACTAAAGATACACATTTCATCATCATCACATCATCTTCTCGTTAACTGAACTCCTTCATCATTGTCGCATCATCCTACAGCCAGCTGAACACACTTCCTCATCATCATAATGCCCTATACCCAACTGGTTTGCAGAACTGTAGCAACAGTACTGCTCTTTCCAATGCTGTCTCTTTCTTTCTTTTTATTTCTTTTCTTTCTTTTTTTTTTTTTCTGATAAAGAAAAGGAAGTAAACCACTCTATTTCCTTTCACCACCACACATTTTTCCATAATTTCAGTCCTTGATCTAAAAACCACTTGTTATCGTAGTGAGTGAATAAAAAGGGGCAATCAACTTCTTCACATTCAGCAGAAGAGAATTTCCGACATTTCCAAGAAAGTCAAAACACTGTCCTTGGTTTCCTACCCATTTACAGAATTAATTCAAAATCTTTCTAAACAGTCACCATCCACACCCTACCCTTTCACCTATCCCAGCCCCCTTCCCTATGAAGTCTGTCTTTTTGCCCAGCCCCCTTCCCTATAAAGTCTGTCTTTTCACTGAGCCCCCTTCCCTAAAGTATTGTCTTTTTACTGAGCCCCCATCCCTTAAGTCCGTCTTTTTGCCAGCCCCCTTCCCTATAAATTCTGTCTTTTCACCAGCCCCCTTCCCTTAAGTCTGTCGTTTTGCCAGCTCCCTTCCCCAAAGTCTGTCTTTTTGCCCAGCCCCCTTCCCCCAAATCAGTCTTTTTGCCCTGCCCCCTTTCCCTACAGTCTGTCTGTCTTTTAGCCTAGCCCCCTTCCCCCAAATTCTGTCTTTTCACCAGCACTCCTCTCGCTGTTTAAAGACTTTCAGGTGTGTTTTTTCTCTACTGCCACACCCTGGGTACTGCCTGCATGCGGCAAAGAGAAAGATGAAAACACCAGAAGAACTCAGACAGGAAAAGGGTGTGGAGGGAAGGCTGCTGATACCTCGTCATCTTTAAAGTCATCCTGGTCAGACAGCAGAGGAAAAAAAAACATCACAGTGAATTACATTTCCTGCACTTGGAGAAACACATTGAAAAACAAGCGGTAAAGTGCACACACACACACACACACACACACACACACACACACACACACACACACACACACACACACACACACACACACGCACACACACAAACACACGCACACACTTGGCTTTTTTTTTTTCCTTTTTTTTTTTTTTTTTGTCTAATATCACTTAAAGTGAAGAGATATGAAATTAAAGAACGAACGAACACAGACATACACACAACACACACACACACACACACACACACACACACAACACACACACACTCTCTCTCACACACACACATTTCCTCTCACAGACACCTCCTCTCTCCTTTTCCTCTCACACAGTTGCAGTTCCTTGAAGCATTCCCACAGGGATTAGAATGTTGGTGAACCTACTCAAACCAGGAAACATTGTAATGACCACCACTGGCCATAGAGTCAGTGGTTTCTCTACAGGCAAGCACAAACCGTCCAACATCAACGAACAAAAACAACATAATTATCACTTTAGGTTAATCACCTTTCAGAATAAGAGCATTTACCATCCTTGGTACATGGACAGTGTGTTTCTAGAAGATGTGAGGATAGAGGAGAGAGAGAGGTGAGCGGCACTGAGAGAGCATTTGCCTCTGTGTGTGTGTGTGTGTGTGTGTGTGTGTGTGTGTGTGTGTGTGCTTGCGCATGCACCACCAGCATGTGAGTAAGTACCTGCCTGCATGTGTTTGTGTGTGTCAGTGGCTTTGTGTGTATGTGTGTGTGCATGAGTGCATTTATGTAAATGGCTGAACAACAACATTTCAAACTGAAATCATTCAAAACAAAATGAGTGTAAAAAAACAAAACGCACTTGGTCATCGCACATCAGAATAAACTGAACAAAAACGAAACAAGAAATAATGACCAGAATTCTTTCAAATAAACAACCATACTTTTCTCCCTGACATCTTTATGCTAATACCCCACCAAATACACCCTTAACACAATAATCCCTTGCCTTCCAGGGAGTTGTTGCCCTTTTATTCCTGGAATGGCTGAGCAAATGCTGAATTCCTATTCGATCCCTCTACTTTGGGAGCAGCTCACAGCCAATGAAAAAATTATCTATCCACATGCTGTGTGGACAGAAGTTAGATGACAAGCAATGTACTATATATATTTGTTTTCTCCCACTACTTAATTGTTCTGCATTACATTGTTTGGTCAATCAGTGGGCGATTGCATCTCTTTGGCGATCCAAGTAAAGGTTGTTCTGCACAATTCTTAGCCGCTGACAATGCTTGGTTTATTGAACAGCAGAGCTGACCACTCAAACTGTTCCATATTTTTTTTTTTATCTCCCTTGCATCCTTAGATGGATCCTCAAGCATAGGCTCAAAGATTGTTCCCTACATTTTACACTGTTTGCATAATGTTTTTAATTTTTTCAGCAAACTTTTACCTCTCCACACTTTCGTTTTATTTTATTCTACTACCTTTCGCTGTCTGCTTTCAGGGGTGTTTTGCTGGCTTCTTCTTTGAACCCTTGATGGTGAGAACACCACAGAATTACGGACTGTGGTGTGTCTCTATTTGACGCCA